>JAJTUV010001800.1:0-264832 GCA_021653895.1 Mastomys natalensis
CTGCTCCTCATCCATCATTAATAAAAATAAATAAATAAATGAAATAAAAAAAAGGAGCTGAGTGGTGGTGGCCCATGCCTTTAATCCCAGCACTTGGGAGGCAGAGGCAGGTGGATTTCTGAGTTCGAGGGCAGCCTGGTCTACAGAGTGAGTTCCAGGACAGCCAGGGCTACACAGAGAAACCCTGTCTCAAAAAAAAAACAAAACAAAAGCAATCAAACAATCCAAAAGCCCACAGCCCTATTTTAGAGAGGGAGTTTCTCAGTTGAGGTTTCCTCCTCCCAAATAACTATAATTTGTGTGTTGAGTTGACATGAAATTATCCAGCACACCTTATGTCACACAAAGCAATGACTCCGTCCCTAAGATCTCCCTCCCATTTCAATCTAATACCATGGGGTTCGTTCTAGTTTCCTCATTTCTGCATTTGTCGCTTCATTTCTAATAAAATCTTGACTCTCATTAGTATCAACATACTTACTTCTTTGACTAATTTCTGCTTCTGGTGCTGGCCCTGCAAAGCCTTCTATCTTCTTCTGGGGCTCCGACATTTTCAGTTGAGTAGCTACTGCTATTATTCCCACCTCAATATGGAAACCTTCCTTGTGCTGAGATTCAACACCTCAGTCCTGACGACCACCAGGCTCTCTCTTTGCATCTTTTCTGCCTGTGTTTGACATCCTGAGCCTAGTTGTGAAATGGACATTTGAAAATCTGAGGAGTAAGACCGTGCACTAGAAGTTACAACCATGATGAAATTGATCTTTGATCGTGCTGATAGGTGCTGGAGAACAAATTAATGATCTTCTCGGCTTAGGATGGCATTCTCTAAGTACCAGCTCTTTCATCATCTAATCTATATGAAAGTTATGTTTGTACATGGTTACAAAATGGGAGCATTTTCCTGCTAAATTATACCGGGATCATTTATTATATAATACCCTTTCTCACCGAATTAAAATTTTCCCTTGTCTGCGCTATTTTTTTTTTTTATTTTGTTTTTGAGACAAAGTCTATATAGCCTAAGCTAGTCTCAAACTCATTATGTCGCCAAGGCTGCCATGAGGCCACTATGTCTGGGTGCTGAGGCTGTATGTGTGTGTGTGTGTGTGTGTGTATGTATGTATGTATGTAAACCCAGGGCAAACATTACCGGCTGAGGCACAGCACCAGTGCTTATATAATCTATTCTGTTCTACTAGCTGAGTTGTCTACTCCTACATTAACATAATTGCTGTTGTTATGGTAGCTTTATAATGTCTTTTTTTATCTGGCTACTAATATACTCTTCTTATATTTATCAGTCTCTTAGAGGTGAAATTTCCCCCAACCCCACAAAAAATTCAAGATAGTTTAATGTGATTATAATTAAGTCTGAACCAGAAAATTGTGGCTCACGTCTGTAATCCTGGCGTTTGGGAAACTGAGGCAGGAGGATTGCTATAAATTCAAGGTCAACCTGAGCTACATAGTGAGCTCTGGACAGCCTAAGTGAGCTACTGAGTGAAACCCTGCACTCACAACACATGCTTGTCCACGCACGCTGCGTGCGCGCACACACACACACACACACACACACACACACGTGTGCGTGCACACACAAAGTTCAAGACTGTCTTTGGCTACTTATTGAGTTTGAGATGAGTTTGGGTTACAGGAGACAACAAAAAATCTTGAGGTTAGAATTAGCATTTAAGTTAGGACTAGAATTGTGTTTCCAGGGCTCACCAGACTGCCCACAGCTGCCTGTGACTCCAGCTCCAACATAACATATAAAGTTGGACACTGCCTGCTCCTCAGGCACTGATTTAGACATTGTGGGAGACAACTGTGACTAAAACACACAAAGCGTCTGACTTGTAGTTTAGGGGAGATAAGTAATGATAACTCTGCAAAGTAGAGGCCGGACAGATGCCTCAGTATGTAAAGCATTTGTTGTACAACTGTGACGTGAGTTCAATCCCGAGAACCCAGGTAAAGGAGACACAAATGACCGACTCCACAGACTTGTCTTCTGACCTTCACATATACACCATGGTGTGTGCATGCCTGCACACACATACCATGTACACATACATGCACAGGCACAAACACACACACACTAAAAAGGTAAAATACATAAAATATACATGTACATGTAGAAGCTTATCCTCTTAGAGACAGGTAATAAGCAATTACACATGTAAATATCTATGTACATAATATTTACACACATACATACATGCACACATACATACATACATACATGCACACATACATACATACATGCACACATACATACATGCACACATACACATACATACATAAATGCACACACACACATACATACATACATACACACATACATATATACATACACATACACACATACACATACATACATACATACACACATACATACATACATACACACATACATATATACATACACATAACACACATACATACACTCACATACACACATACATACATACGTACATACATACATACATACAGGTGCCATATCTGGAGATTCAACAAATCACAGATCACAAATATTCAAAAGATGCATCTGTCCTGAATTTTTCATTACTTCCTAAACAACACAGTATGAGAGCTACTGACACAGCCTTTGTGCTGTCAGGCATTTTAAGTAACTAAAGAGGAGGGTGTATATATAGAATATATGTAAATATTATATCGGTTTATATGAGGCTATTCTGAGGACTCTAGAAGTCAATCACCTTTGAATAGTGAGGGATGGCATTCTGAGGACTCTAGAAGTCAATCACCTTTGAATAGTGAGGATGGCTGTATAGAAATATGTAGATAAATACAGAGAATGTCAGCTGTCAAATACCAGAGGACACGATGACTCTAGCCGAGGGGTTACAGTGTGCTGGAAAGAGGGTTGTTGTTTAGTATGGTTGTAAGGTGACATGCTGCAGTGATGGGGAAGAGGAAGTAATCCCATGCATTCCAGGCAGGAAATGGCAAATGCAGAGGCTGGAGCATATTCAGCATGCCGTAATGGCAGAGGAAGAGCAAGCAGCAGAGCCTGACTGGAGTAGCAGAGTAAGGGACTGAGAGCCAGGGAGGTGGCTCAGTTGGTAAACTGCTTACTGTACGAGCATGAGACTCTGAGTTCAAACCCCAGAGCCCATGTAGGGCTAGGTTGGGCTTAGAGCCTGTGTGGCAGTGCTCATTTCCCAGCTGGGAAGACAAAGACAGGTGGATCCTTGGGCCGGCCAGCCTAGCCTAAGCAGAGAAGAGAGGAAAGGAGTAGGGGAAGACAGCAGACAGGAGAGGGTTGGGGAGATGGCTCAGCAGTTAAGAGTGCTTGCTGCACCAACGTGTGGACCTGAATTTTAAGTAACTAAATCCTTACCTCACATACATATAAACAAACAAATAAAACTGGGTGTGGCCGCGCATGCACCTGTGGCCACAAACCACAGCACCTGCAGGGGTGGAGAGGCGGGTGGAGAGAGGAGGATTGCTGGACTCAGTTGGCTGGGCACCAACTTATTTCCAGGCTCAATCAGAAAGCTTATCTCCAGCAAACAAGATGGAGACACACACTATAGCTCCCCCACACTATGTGCACACAAGTAGTAATAACTGCCCTTCCTACCACTTTCAAATGGAGAGTAAGGGGTAAAAGGGTAAGAGGCAGAGAAGAAAAGTAGCTGGAGGGAGGGCAGGAGGGTGGATGGAGAGAGTCACGGCATCATTCCACTGTGAGGATGTTGGCTTAGTAGAGAAGTTATTCTATTCTTAGTTTTTGAGCATAGAAGTGGCAATGTCTCATCAGGCTACAAGGACAGTGCTGGCAGACAAGAGTAGAAGTGTCCTTCCTTCCTTCCTTCCTTCCTTCCTTCCTTCCTTCTTCCTTCCTTCCTTCCTTCCCTCCTCTTCTTCCTCCTCCTCCTCCTCTTCCTTCTCCTCCCCCTCCTCCCTTTTTGTGGGAAGGGGAGGAGAAGAGAGAGCACAGAGCTTTGGCAGAAGGTGAGGGTGAGAAATTGAATATTCTAATTGGCCTGGCGCAGGTGTTGTCATAGCCCACTAGAGGGCGTTGCGTGTGTCCTGTTCAGGCTGTCAGTAATAGGAGGTTCAACCTACCAGAGTAAGAGCACTCTCTTCCCAGGGCTCTTAGATATTGAGGGACCATGCTGTGCCAGCCTCAAAGAATCAATCAGTAACCACCCAGTGTCACCACGTTTCTTTGCTTTGGAGACCTTCCAGTCTCTCCACTAGTCTTTCCTTCTGTATGCTTAGATGTATCACCTCTGGTGTGTTTCTGTAGTCTGAGAAAGCAGGTTTCTGGAACACGGCAGGGATCCTTTACCTAACATTATTTCCTACAGGCATGCAGAGTTTTCAACTCACAATGCTAAAAGGAAAAAAAAAAATTAAAGCCATTCAGCGCCGTTTACAGCAGCACTTCAATAAAACAATAATGTGAGCCAGGTATATAACTTTGGATTTAAAATTACACAGGTGCCTGCATGGTGGCACATGCCTTTAATCCCATCACTTGGGAAGCAGAGGCAGGTGGATTTCTGTGAGTTTGAGGCCAGCTTAGTCTACATTGTGAGTTCCAGGTCCGCCAGAGGTATGTGTTGAGACTTTGTCTTAAAAAATTAAAAAAGAGCCAAATTCTTAGAGCTAGGCTATGGCCTCTTCTGTGTGGTTCCCTGGGTTCTGTAACTTGCACTAGGCACAGGAAAAAATAATAAGAAGAAAAGCCAAAATATTTTCTGTGGAAAACAAGGTTCTGCGTGGTTTCCTTGTTACCACATTGGCCTTGTATTTGAGCAGAATGCTCGTCTCATCCCTTACAGTAGCTCACAGGCAGGGTCCCAGTTCTTTAAACACACCACAAAGCCCTGTGGGATTCTTCTGCTATTATTCTTTTTGATTAGATATCAGCATAACTAGGGCTTTCAGTCCCTTTAGGCCTTAATTTACTCTTTTTTTTCTTGTCCTTCCTTCCTTCCTTTCCTTCTGTTTTGCTTTTGAGACAGGGCCTCATGCAGCCCAGGATAGCCTCAGACACACTATTCAGCTCAGGTTGGTCTCAAACTCTCTTAAGAGCCCAGGCTGGCCTTGAACTCCTGCTTCTTTTCCTGCTCCCACCAACTAAGTGATGAAATCAAAAGTGTGCACCACCACTCCTTGCTCTCAGATCCATCCTGCTAGTGTGGCTGTGTGGTTTTTCATGTCTCCAACACTGCCTTTATTTATTTATTTATTTATTTATTTATTTATTTATTTTATTGAGGCAGAGTCTTTCTATGTAGCTTTGGCTGTTCAGGAACTCTCAATGTAGACCAAACTGGCCTTGAACTCCAAAGATCCACCTACCTTTGACTGTTGAGTGCTGGGATTAAAGGTATGCACCACTACCCCCACCCCCAACTAACACACCACACATTTTATTCTCCTACTTGTGTGGTTTGTGATGCCTCTTCTTGGTTGTCAACTTGGCCACATCTGGAATGAACTAAACCCAAGTGACTGGACATATCTGTGAGGGATTTTTTTTTTTTCATTGATTAAATCCTTTGAAGTGGAAAGACTCATTTTTTTTTTTTTTTTTTGGCCAAACTTTTTATTGAGTATTTTGTAGTTGTTTAACACACACTTAAATGGTCTTACTCAGGGAGGGGAAGGGAGGTTCTTGTAGATTCCCAAGGAAATGTCAGAAAAGCAAAATATGGCCAGTATCCATTTGCTTTTTTTGGGTTTCTGGATAAATAGTACATCCCTAGGCATCGGATCTCAGGTTGGTTTGTTTGTTTTAATATATATACTGCGAACATTGAGGTTTCAGTTGGAAGACACACTAAAATCCTGAAAGTAGCACACCCAACCAACCCTCTCTAATGGCTAGCTTGTCTGCAATGGCAGGGTGATTCATCTCTCAATGGAGACCAAAGGACATCTAGAAGGCTGAAAGTTTGTGGAAGATCTTGGGATTGCTTGCCTCATTTACTGGGAAAAATCAGGAAGTGGCCTTCAGGGACACTTATACTTGGAAAAGTACAACACTAGTAACAAGTCAAGGCTTACACATCTCTACCATTTGCTTGTTGAAAGCAACTCATAAGAGCAAATAAAATTAAACATGTCTTACTTTTTCCCTCACAAGAACATAAAAATTATTAAGGGGAATAGGAAATTTTAAAAAGGTAACACATCTTTCCTTTTAGTAGTCCTTGGGTAGTTTATGACAAAAGTTTCCATTTTTGTTTGTTTCTTTGAATGGGGATTTTTGGTCCAAAAGTTTTGTTTGTTCCTAGTATCTGCTTCTGCCTCCCCCTCTATCAGATCGGCTTCCTCCACGGCCACCACCTCTTGGTGCTCCGCGGCTTGAACTGCTGTAGGAATCACGTGGAGGAGGGTACCCCCTTTCCATAGAAGGGGAAGCCCTCGTTCTTGTCTGCCCACGCGATCACGACCACTTGAGTAGAGATCACTTCGGCTGCTTGAGTAACTGTCTCGACTTCCACCATATCCGTCACGTGAGCTGCTGTAATCATCATAGCGACTGCTTCCACCATAAGATGGCGGGGGCCCTCGTGTAGGTGGAGCACTACGTGAGTTACCATAACTCTCATAAGAATCTCTGTAGGAACCTCCACTGGGATGATCTGAATAGTCACGATCCCGACCATATCCATCTCTATCACTATAGCCTCTTGATGGATAGTCATCTCGTGAACTGGAATGACCATAATCACGGTAAGTATAATCTCTTGGTGGTGGCGCATAATCTCGTGTATCTCGAGAACTTGGATAGTCTCTGCTTGAATAGCTGTCTTTAGTGGAGTATCCATCATCTCTCGGGGACAAATAAACATCTCTACGAGAAGGCAGTGGCTCCCTTCGTGGTGGACCTCCGTAATCATCTCTTCCACGTGACACAGGGGCTCTTCCTCCCATTCCACTGCTGCTACGGACTGGTCCTGAAGGTGCTGATCTTTTAGGAGGAGGACCTCCACTTCGTGGTGGTGGTCCTCTTTTTACTGGAAGAGGTCCTCTCGAAGAACTCAGGGTAAAATTCATGGAATAGCCACCATCATCCATGTGTCCTCCCCGTGACGGGGGTCCTCTGGTTCCTCCACTTCCTCCTCTTCCTCCTCGAAGACCTCTGGGAGGGCCTCTGCTTCTTGGAGGTGGAGGTAGTCCACGTCTACCAGTTTCAAATGATGGTTTGGTGGCTTGCTCCACCTTGATGGCTTTTCCATCTAAGGACTTTCCATTCATGTCTCTGGCAGCATCCTTCGCATCTGCTGGGCTTTCAAAAGTGACAAAAGCGAATCCTCTCGACTTGTTGGTTTCTCGGTCCTTCATCAAAAGCACTTCTACTATTCGTCCATATTTGCCAAACACCGCCTCAAGGGCCTTCTCATTTGTTTCTGTATTAAGCCCACCAATAAAGAGCTTTCCTGGGCGGTCTGCTTCAATCATTTTTCCTCTCAACTGATGGGGGTTGGAATGACGACAGTCTGTAATCCAAGTAACCCAACAATGGGCAGCTGTGGATGGGAAGTCCAAGAATCTAGTAGTTGCTCAGTTTCACAACCTTCTGTATAAGCCAGAATGCCAAAGAAGTAGATTCTAACAGATGTGCTGTCAAATAATACACACAGGCAAAGAAGATCCTCATTTTTTTTTTTTTTTTTAATCCAAATCTTTTGATGTGGGAAGATCCACCTTTAATCTGGGCCACACCTTCTTCTGGAAGCCTATATAAAGGACATGGAAGAAGGAAGCTTGTCTGTCTGCCTGCTTGCCCTTGCTCTCTTCCTGACAAGTCCACTCCTTCCCCGGCCGAAGAACTTCTTTTCCTTACTCTTTTGGAATTCTGAATACAGTGAAGAAAAATTGAGACATCCAGCCTGTGAACTGAACAACCTCTGGATTCTTGGACCTCCCATTGGTAGAGTCAGCCAGTGTTGAACCAGCTGGGCCACAGTCTGTAAGTCATTCTAATAAATTCTATAAGTTCTGTTCCTCTGGAATACCCTGACTAAGACATGATTTGAACGTGAAATGTCATGCACAGACTCGTGTTTCAAACTCTCGGTCTCCATTGGCAGTGCTGCTATTCCGGAAACTGCTGAGCCTGTGGGAGTCAGGGTGTGAATAGTGAAAGTAGATGATAAGCAGTGGGCCTTTGAAGGGATATCATACCCTATCCTGGTTCCAGCCTAGCTTTTTCTGCCTCCCAGTCTGCCTTTAGCCAGACACTGCTGTGAGCCTCACAGCTGCTTTCCCTAAGATAAACAGCAACCTTCTGAAAGCAGAGCAGGAAGCTAAAAGCTGGACTTGGTGGTCACACCTTTGATCCCAGCACTAGGGAGGCAGAGTCGGGTGCATATTTGTGAGCTCTTACTCTGCCTGGTTCACATAGCGTGTCCCAGGCTAGTTAGGGCTACATAGTAAGACCTTGTCTCAAAAAACACAATATGAAGTAAACCTTTCCTCTCTTAACTTTTTCTTTTCCTGTCAGGTATTTGGTCACAGCAGCAGAGAAGTCACTGATAGCACCCTGTTCCTTATTTTTTTGTTCCTTAATACTTTATACTAAGCAACGTACCACGTTTAAAATTTGTATTTTGTCTATCTACCCTGGAAAAAAAATGCAAATCATTCAAACAAGAGTTCCTGATTCCTCCTTTTCTTTGTTTGCTTCTCTTTCAGCCTGGCATGTGTTCCTTCTTGAAAGAATAGTTCTGTGGTTGGGAGATGATTGGCACCAACACATTGCAAGGTCTTTACATTGTTTGGGAGGAAGGCAGTGGCATAGATGAACACAGGTGCACACTACACTTTAAGAGTTACTATTAAGAGGACATAAACAGACTACAACTTCAACATCCATACAAAGGTACAGGCCAAAAAGAAAACCCATTTAAATCAGTAGAGAGCAAAAAAATAAGAAAAAGTAACAGCAAAAGCATATGTTAAAAAGAAAGCACAAAGCTTCCTGATTCCTGTAGAATCGGCGTTCTAAATCCCTCCACAATCCTTCAAACACCGTACAGAGTAACAACAGAAACCAATTAAATCACTCCAGCCTTCACCTACAGCATCAATCAGAGACAGAAAGAATACCTTGAACTTCAATTTACATGTAAATGGGAGATAAATGTCTGAAGCCAGCTCCAAAGAGACAGCCCAATAAAATTAGAAGGGTGAGCGTGCAGAGAGCAGCTGGGAGCTAGAATTGATCAGGCGGCATCAGCTTCCACTGATGCTAGCCTGGGAGTGGAAATAGTGAGTTCTGCTCTGAGACCTGGTGATTCAGGCCACTGCCCACTCAATGACAGAGGAAAACATTTGTGAACATGTATGACATATGAAGACCCCCAACTACTTTAAAAATAGCTACCGTATAAACATTCTGTGAAGACAATACAGTAAAAGTATGGATTATAATACAATGAACAGCAAAACACCCTTCTACCTAGGGATTTCAGAAGTTTTGTTAAACAGTTCTTGAATCGGAAGTATAATACAAACCAAAATTGCAGAACCTCATGAAATAGCAATAATGAAAATACAGCTTATTAGCATCTATGCGCTTCTGTAGAAGCCGTTGTCAAATAAAAAAAATGAAGCCGGAGATATAGCTCAGAGGTTAAGAATGCTTGCCTGGGGCCAGAAAGATGCCTCAGTGGTAAAGAACACTGTCTGCTCTTCCAGGGGTCCTGAATTCAATTCCCAGTACCCACGTGGTAGCTCACAACCATCTATACTAGATCTGATGCCTTCTTTTGCAGGTATACATGCAGATAGAGCACTCATATATGTAAAATAAATAAATAAATCTTAACAACAACAACAACAAAAAGAATGCTTGCTTGCAGACTCCACCTCTTGGTACAGACCTGGCCTCGCTTTCCCCATGACTCTCTCAGCATTTTCTTCTGCTCAATCCCCTTTCCTCTGTTTCATCTTTCTTCAGAAATACTTTCTATCAGGGACTCCCAGTGACCATACTGGGCTGGGACTCAGGTAGTCCTTTTTCTCTATCCTTCCTGCCCCCATTATTAAGTCCAAACTTACTCTTAGTCCTGTAGTAGGAGTTCCTTTTACCACCTATCTCCACTCCCTGAGGACTCTTGTGACAGATCCCTGTCCCAGGGACCCATCTCAGCTTTTCTTTCTAGCTCATCTCCATTCCTTTCTGTCACCCAAGAACCTGCAGAAGCCTCTCCAGCAAGGACCCCACAGCCATCACGCATGCCGAGGATCCCGAGAGGGCAAACATCAATCAAAGGATGTAACACCAACCCAACAAAGACAAGCCCAGATAGTGATACCAAGAAACACCTCAGGCATCATAATGCGGACACCTAGATCTCAGTGCAAAAACACACACATGAACAGCCAGGACCGTGTGCGTCTTTCAGAAGCTTGTGACATTGTCACAGCGAGTCCCCAAAATGCAATGAAGCTGAAGCATAGGACAATGACCTCAAAATAGCAATTATGAATGTCCAAGTACCTTAAACGGATAAAAATAAATCCCTTGAAGTCTGTGAGAACACAGCTGAACGAAATCATGAAAACACAATTCAAGACACGAAAAGCAGAATTAAACAAAGAAATCCAGTTGCCAAGGAAAACCTAAACTGAAATAAAACTGGAAAGGCAGAATTTAGATTGTCAAACTAAAACCTCAGAGATAAGCCTCACCAACCAATCACAAAACTTGGATGAGAGAATCTCAGGTGTTGATGACAACGTAGAAGAAAAGGCTAGCCGGGCGGTGGTGGTTCATGCCTTTAATCCGAGCACTTGGGAGGCAGAGGCAGGTGGATTTCGGAGTTCAAGGCCAGCCTAGTCTACAGAGTGAGTTCCAGGACAGCCAGGGCTACACAGAGAAACCCTGTCTCGAAAAACCAAAAAAAAAAAAAAAAAGAAGAAGAAGAAAAGGCTAGGTCAGTCAGAGAAAATGCTAAATCTATAAAAAAAAAAAAAAAAAAAAAATCCAGACATAAAACATCCAGAAAATAATATGGGACAACATGAAAAGACCAAGTCTATAAATAATAGGAATAGAGGAAAAAGAAGAAACCCAGGTCAAAGGAACATTAAAAAAAAAATAGTGCTAGGCGTTTTCTTTATTCTTTTTTCTTATATTTTTTTATTTAAAACAAAATTTAAATTTAAATGTATTTTCATTGTATTCTTTTTCATCCCCAAGTCCTTTCAAATCCTCTTCCACTTCCTACTAGCCCAAATTTAAGTTCTTTTTCAAAAAAAAACCCACATAAAACAAAAAGCCTAATACAGCAATAAAACCCCCAAAAGCAAGAAAAAAAAATAAAACAATACTTAAAAAGAAATAGAAAGAAAAAAAATCCCTTCACCAAACTGTAACAAAATAAAAGTGTGTGTGCACGTGCACATACACACACACACACACACACACACACACAGAGAAAACTCATGTGGAGTCTGTTATATCTTCGTCAACTGCTCCTTAATATAAGGCCTGTTCTGGAGTGGTTAATATGTCCAGCATTGACTCCATCGCAAAAAAATATTTTTTTTTGTTTTGATTTTTAAGACAGGGTTTCTTTGTGTAGCTCTGGCTGTCCCAGAACTCACTTTGTAGACCAGGCTGGCCTTGAACTCAGAGATCCACCTCCCTTTGCCTCATGAGTGGAAGAATTCGCCGCCACCACCTAGTGCAAAATAAGAAATATGTTTTAACAAAATTATAAAAGAAAAAGTTCCCAGTCTAAAGAAGGAGATGCCTATCAAGGTATAAGAAGCATATAGACTATCAAACAATTAGAATTAAAAAAATTTCTCCATGTCACATAATAATCTATATGTACAGAACAAAGTATAATAAATGTTGCAAGAGAAAAAGACCATGTAACATAAAGGCAGGCCCATTAGAATAACACTTGACTTCAACAATGGGGATTCTGAAAGCAAGAAGGGCTGGAATGGATGTTCTTCAACCCTGAGAGACCACAGATGGTAGCCTAGACTACTACACCTAAAAAAACCTATCAATCAAAACTATCAATCACTACAGATGGAGAGAGAAAGCATTTCATGATAAAATCAAATTTAAGTAATTTCTATCTACCAATCCAGCTCTATAAAGGCACTAGAAACTTTCAGTCTGAGGAGGTCAACTATACCCAAGAAGACACAGAATAAATAATCCCAGGACAGTAAATCAAAAGGGAAAAGGGGAAGGAACTCACACCATAACAACAAAGTAACAGGAATGAACAAACACCATTCATTGACAACTCAAAGTCAGTGGTCGCAATTCCCCAATAAAAAGACTAACGTATTGGATTAGAAAACAGGCTCCACCTTTTTGCTGCCTTGAAGAAGTACATTTCACCACAAGGATAGGCATTACCTCAAGATAACAAGATGGGAAAAGGGATTCCAGGATAACTCGAAAAAGCTGTAGCCATTTTAATATCTGACAAAATAGACTTTCAAACCAAAACTAATCAGAAGGGGAAAATACTCATTAAAGGAAAAATCCACCAAGAGGATATTGTAATTCTAGACATTTATGTACCAAACACAAGAGCACCAAGTTTATAAAAGAAATACTACTACAGCTAAGGTTACATATTGACTCTCACACACTGCTAGTGGGTGATTTCAGTACCCACTCTCACCAATATTCAGGCCATACAGGCAAAAACTAAATAGAAATGCTAGAATTAAATAACTTATACATCAAATTATACCCAAATAGAAAAAAATATTATCTATTCAGAACCTCAACTTTCTCCAAAACTGATCACATACTTGGACACAAAGCAAGTCTCAATAGATATAAGAAAACTGGCCAAGCAGTGGTATGGCTGATGCCTTTAATCCCAGCACTCAGGAGGCAGAAGCAGGTGAAACTCTTGAGTTCATAGCTGGTCTGGTTTACAGAGCAAGTTCCAGGACAGCCAGGGTTACACAGAGAAACTCTATTTTAAAAAATGGAGAAAAAGAAAAAATATAAGAGAATTGAAATAACACCCTACAGCCTATCTAATTACCATGTAGTGAAGCTGGAAATCGCGTGTAGTTTTAAAAACAGGCTACCGCCTTTGCCCGGGAGCTGCTGCTTTTGTTCCTCCTGGCTTAACTCCAGATCAGCTCTGCCCGCACTGACCCAGCTTCTCTTTCCTACCCGGCTTTGCTCCTGGAGGGGTCCTGTTACCAGCCCACTCCGGAGACCTTTGAATCCTCGAATAAAAAAAACCACACACACACTGCTCCGTTATCTTTAGAATTGCCTCTAGGCACAATTGCTGGGCACAGATACCTCCTGCTTAGAAATCTGTGTCCTTATCAATTTGTTATCTCCATCTCTCCCTCTGCCCTAAATTTAGATGCTTGCATCAGCTAGCAAACCCCCCTCCCCCTCAAGACCTTACATGACTGCTGCTTTCTTCTCTGTTCCAAAGCATGGCAGAAAAAGCCCCTCTCTCCCTGCATCTCCTTTTTTCCCTTGGGACCTGGAAGCCCCACCTGTACCCTGCATCCAGCAATTGCCTCCCCCCAGCCTTCTTTATTGACAAGTCAGGAACCAATTGGGGAACAAGACCTTAGCTCCAGAACCTCCCCTTACACTGGATATCATCAGCAGCCACAGAAACAACAGAAAGTATACAAACTCATTAAAAGTGAACAACCCACTACTGAATGAAAAATGGATCAAGACAGAAAATCATAAAAGACATGTAAAACTTTTAAGAACTAAATAAGGGGTGTGGCTGAAGCACCGGGCACTGCTGGCGGTGACCGACCCTTGCAGGGAGGGCGAGGCAGAACCAAGCAAGTCGGTGGTGGAGAGATGGGAGAGGAGGTGAGATTTGTGTGCTGTGAGGAAAGGCGGAACTGGAGATTTGAAGGCGGTTGTTGCTCTTGTTTCTTGTGAAACGGTGAATTTACACTGTCCATCAATAAAACCGATAACCGGGAAGTGGGGGTAGCATTTGGGATGTAAATAAACAGACAGAGAAACGAACAAACAAGCCGGCAACAAACACAAGTGCCAGAGGGCCTATGACTTCTTCCTTTGAGAAAACCAACTACTATGTGAGTCACCGTGACTCCCAGAGCGGCATCCTTGCCCAGGAAGAAGAGCAGACCTAAGAGTGAGGAGCACAGCTGACTGACATGTCCTGCTGTGTTGGCTTCTCATCATTGGCCTAATTTTCTCATCTCTCTACTTGGCTGTGGTGGAGGTTCAACCATGACACTGTGACTCAGTGTTGAATTACAGTCTTTCTGTGCCGTGTTAGCTTTGGCCAGGATCTAGTTCCTTTGGAGTCTTAGGGTGGGATAAAGGTTTAATCATCTTATCTATCAAAAGAAGAGGCCATGGCTGATGTGTCTCTGCTGATGAGTGGTCGTCACTACACTGAGGAAGTATGTGGTGGAGAGATGGGAGAAGAGGAGAAGAGAAATGGTCTGTGCACGATGAGGAGAGGAGGAACTGGAGATGAGAGGATGGTGACAAACAGCCAGATGAAGTAGCCTGGGCTGCCACCTGAGACCATGGTGAGGCTCAGACTGTGCTGCCTTCAGGGGCCACATCTGGGACCACAGCCCTGCAGCAGTAGGGGTTTGTATACATGTCTATGGCTCATATTAACATTAAAGACATGCAGACATCCTTGGTCTGGGCTGCTGCCTGGTGCCATGTTGATGTCTGAGGGCTACACAGAGCTGACCTTGTCGCTCTCTGCCTGTGGCACTCTGGTAAGCTGACCCCACTCCTTGCCTGGGCAGCAAAGGAGAGCTGACTTCTCCCCTTGATGGCTGCAGCACACAGGAGAGTGGTCCCACACCTCACCTGGGCAGCACTGTAAAGCCCACTCTGGTGGCAGGTGAGATGCCTCCTTTCCTCCACTGGCCATGTGGTGGCATGGGTGTGGGAAAGATTGCCAGCCCCAGGTGCCTGCAGCAGGTGGGAAAGCAGGACCCCAAGGGCATGAAAGTGGGGAAGCTGACGGGCTTTGCTCATTACCAGCTCCAACAGGCGCAGGGAGATGGACTCAGCTACCACCCAAGCCTGGATCCAGGGCTTTGAGTTAGCCCACCCAACATCTGCCCCATCTATGAACATAAACGGACTGGTCCTGCAGAACTGAAGCTGCAGGATCTTCACGACACAGGGGAACAACAGGCTATCCCAGAAGAATCCTGGTAAGGATCCAGTCTGATTCAGCAGAAGCCAGAGGCCTTGAATCAGATCAGTGACTCATTATAATGAACATTTGCAAGTAAAGTTGTTTGGGCAAAAGGGTGTACTGTGTGACGAACTGTGATATACCACAGCTTTCAAGATGAGATTTTTTTTATTTTTTATTTTCTTTTGGTGGGGACATTTCAAGGACAGAGGGCAGATATGGAGGGGTGGGGAGATGAGTGGGATTGGGGTGCATGTTGTGAAATTCACAAAGAATCAATAATTATTTTAAAAAAGAATTGGATGAACTGGGCAGTGGTGGTGCATGCATTTAATCTCAGCACTCAGGAGGCAGAGGCAGGCAGATCTCTATGAATTTGAGGCAAGCCCAGTCTACAGAATGAGTTCCAGGATAGCCAGGGCTAGACAGAAAAACTCTGGCTCAAAACTAAACCAAACCAACCAAAATGAGAAATAAAACAAAACAAAAAGTATTAGATAAATTCAAATACAGCATACCCAAATCTGTGGGACACAGTGACTGCAGTTCTAAGAGGCACACATACTGCACTAAGTGCCTACATCAGGAAATTGGAGAGATCGTATGTTAGTCACTTAGCAATACACCTGAAAGTTCTAGAACAAGAAGAAATAACACTCAAAAAGATTGAATGGCAAGAACTAATCAAAGTCAGGGATGAAATTAATACATTGAAACTAAAAACAACAAAATCATACGAAGAATCGGTGAAACAAAGAGTTAGTTCTTTGATAAAATCAACAAGATAAAGCTGTAGCCAAATTAACCAAAAGATGGAAAGAGCCAAATGAATAAAGTTAGAGGTGAAAAGGGGATTAGAACAGACACCAAGGAAAGTCAGAGAACCATAAGAACATGCTTTAAAAATCTGTACTCCACTAAACTGAAAAACACAGAAGAAATGGTTAAATTTCTAGTCATATACAATTTGCTAAAGTTAATTAAGGATCAAATAAGGAATTTAAAAAGACCCATAAACCATAGTGAAATAAAAGCAGTAATTAAAAAAAAAAAAAAGCCAAAGGACAGATAAATTCAGAGCAGAATTCTGCCTTATCTTCAAAGAAGAATTAACACTGATATCCCCAAAATTATTCCACAAAATAGAAACTGAAGGAACATTTTCTAATTCCTTTTAGGAAGCCACTATTAGCTTAATACCTAAACCACACAAAGGCCCAACCAAAAAAAAAAAAAAAAAAAAAAAAGACCGATATCCCCATATATGTATGTATAGGTAAAAATTTTCAATAAATACTTGAGAACCAAGTCCAAAAACACAATAAAGTTTATCCACAATAATCAAGTTTTCTTCATCCCAGAGTTTCAGGGATGATAACATATGTAAATCAATAAACATAATCCACCACATAAGCAGACAGATAGACAAAAACCCACGTGATCATCTCCTTAGATACAGAAAAGGTTTTTGACCAAATCCAAAATATCCCTTCATGATAAAAGATCTGTAGTGTCTAGGGATACAAAGGAGGGATAAACTTCAACATAATATAGGCAATTCACAGCAAGCCCACAGCCAACATCAACCTAAATAGAGAGAATTCAAAGCATTTCAACTAAGATCAGAAACAAGACAAGGATGTCCACTCTCTCCATACCTATTCAATATAGCACTTGAAGTGCTATAACATAAGACAGGTGGTGGAGATCAAGGGGGATACAAAAAGGAAAAGGAGAAGCCAAAGCGTCTTTATTTGCAGATGATATGACCCTAAAAACTCCACCAGAAGACTTCTATAGCTGATAAAATAGCAGGATACAAAAGTAACACACAGAAGTCAGTAGCTTTCCTGTATACAACTGAGAGGAAAAAACAAACAAACAAACAAACAAACAAACAAGGAGAATAGCTTCCAAAAAATAAAATAGCTTGGGATAACTCTTATCAAGCAAGTGAAAGATTTGTATGATAAAATGTTAAGACATTGAAGAGAGAAATTGAGGAAGGCAATTTCCAGATTGTGGAAAGCTCTCTCATGCCCATGGATCAGTAGGATTAATTTTGTAAAATGGCTATTCTACCAAAAGTAATCTACAGTCTGAACACAATCCCCATCAAAATGTCAACACAATTCTTCACAGAAATTGAAAAAGAACAAATTTAACTTCATACATAAACACAAAATTGTTTTAACAGCTAAAGTAATACAGGAACTGCTGGAGAAGTCACCATCCTGGAATTCAAGTTGTACTACAGAGCTACAGTCATAAAGACAGCATGGTGTTGGTATAAAAGCAAGCATGGTGACCAGTAGAATCGAATTGAAGACACAGGCATAAGTTCACATACCTATTGGAACCTGATTTTTGACAAAAAAGCCAAATATACACATGGAAGAAAAGATAGTATCTTCACAAATGGTGCTAGTAAAACTAAAATGTCTGAATGTGGAAGACTGCAAATAGATCCACATTTACCACCTGCACAAAACTCAACTCTTTTGGTAGTAACTCATGTAGTCCAGGCTGGCCTCAAATTCAATACCTAGCTAATTTAAAAAAGAAAGGAAGAAATAGTAAGGACACAATCATTGAAATATGTAAAATTTAAGAATTTAAGAAATATTTAAAAAGTAAAAGTACAAGGGAGGAACCCCCTCCCTGAGGGTCGGGAGGGAGGTCATATTCCACAGAGGTGTAACCACTGGCAAGTTGCTCTTGATAAAGCAAATAAACTCCCACCGGTGCTATGCAAGCAACCCATATTAAATGCACCAAGGCGCATGCGTGCATGGGTATATATATACACACACACACATGCCTCTGACATGGGAGTAAGAAGGAGACTTGGGAAAAAGAAGGGGTTGGAAGAGGAGGAGCATAAGAGAGAATAATGAAGGTGATATAATCAAATACATTACATACGTATGAAAACTGTGGAAGAAGCAACCAAAAATAGTATACTACTTTTCTTAAGTCTAGAGAAGCATATCAGAAAAACATAATCTCCTAGGAAAACACTTTTTGCCAAAACTGACCACAATAGACCTAGAAGACTGAAACAATTATCCCTCAGAAAATCCCAAGGCCACGTTGATTCACCAGAAAATCTTCAAAACTTCTTTAAAAATGTTCTAGAGAGTAAAGAAAAAGCCCATTGTTATTTTAAATCACATGGAACCCGAGGGTCGGTGGTAGGGCACAGCTGACCAGAGCGAGGCTCTGGTTTCAATCCTCAGCGTAAGACCTAAGCTTTGGGTGTTTAACGGGAACCGAGGGGAAACGCAGTAGCCCTTGCTGTGCATTGTCTCCCGAAGTTTCAGTTTCCCACAGTTATCTTTGGTCACAAGCGTTACGTGGACATTTTCATGCAACAAGCAGTTCATAAGTTCTAAGAGAGATGAGATCTGACGCTGTCTTGGTCTGTCCTGCCCCGATGCGGATCGTCTTTCACCGATGCTGTATCTGTTACCAACCCAACGTAGCCATCTTAATTATTAGATGAAACTGTCCAGTTACCCCAGTGCTTCCGTTCAGCTAATCCTTGTACAGTAGGTCAGCGCTACATCACAATGCTTACATCATCTATCACTTCATCCCGTTATAAAGGTATTGTGTTGTTCTTAAGGTAAGAAGAGCTCACGTGGTCCAGGGTTCACCTGTGCAGTGAGCGCCACACACAAACTATCCCAGGAGCAGTTTAGATTCCCAAAGGGAAAGCACAGTTTGTCGAAAAGAGATTGGAGACCTCTCTAGTGAGATAGGGAGCAGGAGGAGAAAAAGATAACCAAGGAACGTTTCCGGGACGCCCGAAGAGCCAATCAGAGAGAAGAGAGGATGCTAGCGCTGCCTCTAGTCCATGCAAACCCACCACACTCCCAACGCTTGTGACCAAAGATGACTGTGGGAAACTGAAACTTCGAGAGACAATGCACGGCAAGGGCTACTGCGTTTCCCCTCGTGGACCCTGCTGCTTACATTCAGGTCTCGGAAACTCTGAAAATAGAACTGTCTGTGAGGTGACATTGGCAGCGTTCATCGGAGCACCGCTGAGAGAGAGAAACCCTGGTCCAAGGTCACATCCTGTTCACATCCTGCGACCGATCCATCTGTATTGTTAAATATGTAGACGCCTGCCCCTATTCTTTTCTGTGCCAGTGCTTTGAAACCCACTGATTAGATTGCATTCCTAGGCTGTTTTCTTGTAGGGAGAGTGTTTCTGTCAGAAGCTGGAATGCTTACCAGTCCTGGTTTACGGTGTAAATTAAGCCATCAGCATTCTTTCGTTTACATAAATTTCTGACTCCATTCGTCTGCAAAAGCTCCTTTCTAAGCATGCCTGTCTGAGGAGGGCGAAAATCCTGGTGTTTTCATGGTATCTCATAATCTGTGAATCTGTGAGCAAACACATTGCCATGCATACAAGCCATCGCCGAATTCTTATCAGTTTGAGGCCTCAATTGGGTGCAGAATAGCACTGCACGCCGCATTAATTCAAGGCTGGGCCAAAGCTGACACAACATTCTTTTTTAGATTCGGCATCTCTTGCTGTCAGTCTCATGATCTGCCTAGCTGCCCTTCTGATCTTAGACGAACAGATGTTTCATTTACAAAAAGGGGCATCCTAGTGTTTGTAAGAAATGTTACGTATGCTGATTAATCATAATGAATATGTAAATGAAACAACAGGTATTTCGTACCTGTTGGAATCTATAAAATGTAGTAGGCATGGTGGTACATGCCTGCAATCCAGCTTTTAGGAGGCTGAGGCATAATTGCTACTTTAATGCCACTGAGGCTCTGTCGCGTCCGCCTTGGCCCGCAAGTAAGACGCGACACGGTAGGATCCTTCTCAGTCGGCTTTATTCCAGGAACGACTCTTGACATAGGGATGGGGAACTGGACGGGGGACCTGGACCGGGAAGGGAAGGGAAGGGCCTGGACCAGGAAGGGAAGGGCCTGGACTGCAAGCAGCAGAAAGGAGCTGCTTATATAACTGCCCTAGGCGGGCTGGGTGATGTGTCCTCCCAGGATAGGTTAAGCTGCCAATACCTTATTAGCATAAGCCCGCTCCGAAGGGGCACGAGGCCGACGCATGCTCAAAGGACTTGTTTACCAGTTTCTGAGCTGGCCACTATGGAAGCCAGCTGCTTAACTGTAAACACGGCTGCCTACATCTCCCCCTTAATTATTTATTAAATTTGAATTAGGTTACCTCTGGACCCTTCAGACCTTAGGCATCCCACACCCAAGCATGCTTGAACTCATTCATTAGGTGTTTGGTGTGAGGCGATTGAAAGCACACCTAGAAGGTCGCCGCTAGCGCAGCAAGTCAGCGGTGGAAAACAGAGGTCCGAGCCCTTGTGCAAAGTGAAGGCATTGTAATGGGAAAGTTTATATTTCTGCCATACCCGCCTTCGTGCCTTTTTTCAGGGAGAGGTACATTTGGCACAAAACCTCTATGCACTCGGACATGCTTTCAGAGAATCTATCTCAAGATTGAGAACATCTCCAGTCGAGGCACTCCTCGTACTCCCCGCTTCAGAAACATTGAGGTGATGCTGTAGGAGCCTCATGAGTGTACACCTTTGGCAATGGTCAAGATGGTCAGGATCTAGGGATTATGCCTGGATGGCCATTACCGGGTCCAGAAGGCTCCTTACTATGCCTCCCTAAGGGAGGCCAGCCAAATACCTGGGGGAGTGCCTTCCTCCATGGCAGTCAGCGCCTGGTAAACAACAACCTTATGTCCTGCATGGTCATGGCACAAATGACACAGAAACCAAAGGCAGAAACCACATCCTAGGAGAACAACAGCTCCCCAGATAAATACTCCCGCTCATTCTTTAAAGAAAATTGAGGGCACCCTTGACCCAAGTGGTGAGCCCCTCCAAAGTAAGGGGATCCAGGCGGGTGCCATTCAGGGTAGCGATCTGCAACAGGAGCCTCCTGGATAGGTCCTCGTCTTCTTTCGACCGATTTCCTTTCAGGTACTCAGACAGGAGGCGACTCTGATTGAGAGACTGAGAAGAGTTATATACCAAGGGAATAATATACAGTCCCCTGAGAGAGGAGACGCAAGAGAGCTGAATAAGTTTATATAGGTTAGCCAGCAGGAAGTGCATTTTGAGCACAAGAAGTAGGGAAAAAGGTAAGGAGGACCGGGGAGTTAGAATGGACCGGCATAGGCACTGGCCAGGTGCGTGTGACGGCCCACAAAGGTATAAAGTCACCCGGTATCCAACGCATATCCCTCTTTTATTTTAATGCCTCTTGCACACATTAGTTCTTTTAAGGCACTTCTCACGGGGCACAATGGTGAGTTCCCCATGGTTTCACTTTCCTGATTTGATGCTTGCCAATACCCCAGACAAAACACAATTACGACACCCAGACAGACCCACACCAAACAAACACAAACAGCAAACACTAACATGATACTTCTAAGGTCTCTCGTGATTCAATTGCCACTTTACCATGGACCTATGACCACGGACCTTATGACACCGCTTTTCCGCGGACCTTGTGACGGCCCTATCCACCGGGCACTTTCTATGCCTCCGCTTTTCCGAGGACCTTGTGACGGCCCTACTCACTGGGCACTTTCTGTGACTCCGCTTCACCGCGGACCTTGTGACGGCCCTACTCACTGGGCACCTTCTGTGACGCCGCTTTACCGCGGACCTTGTGACGGCCCTACTCACTGGGCACTTTCTGTGACGCCGCTTTACCGTGGACCTTGTGACGGCCCTACTCGGCACTTTCTGTGACGCCGATTTACCGCGGACCTTGTGACAGCCCTACTCACTGGGCACTTTCTGTGACTCCGCTTCACCGCGGACCTTGTGACGGCCCTACTCACTGGGCACCTTCTGTGACTCCGCTTCACTGCGGACCTTGTGACGGCCCTACTCACTGGGCACTTTCTGTGACTCCGCTTCACCGCGGACCTTGTGACGGCCCTACTCACTGGGCACCTTCTGTGACGCCGCTTTACCGCGGACCTTGTGACGGCCCTACTCACTGGGCACCTTCTGTGGCAATAAATATACCTGTACCGCCGTTCCTAGCTGCTGAGTTCTGAATCCAACGAAGGTGAAGTCCTCAGTTTCCCCGTACGGGCCACCATATGTCGCGTCCGCCTTGGCCCGCAAGTAAGACGCGACACGGTAGGATCCTTCTCAGTCGGCTTTATTCCAGGAACGACTCTTGACATAGGGATGGGGAACTGGACGGGGGACCTGGACCGGGAAGGGAAGGAAGGCCTGGACCAGGAAGGGAAGGGCCTGGACTGCAAGCAGCAGAAAGGAGCTGCTTATATAACTGCCCTAGGCGGGCTGGGTGATGTGTCCTCCCAGGATAGGTTAAGCTGCCAATACCTTATTAGCATAAGCCCGCTCCGAAGGGGCACGAGGCCGACGCATGCTCAAAGGACTTGTTTACCAGTTTCTGAGCTGGCCACTATGGAAGCCAGCTGCTTAACTGTAAACACGGCTGCCTACAAGGCTCCATTGCAAGTGTCTTAGTTAGCCTTTCTTTTTTTTTTTTTTTGGTTTTTTTTTTTGAGACAGGGTTTCTCTGTTAGCCCGGGCTGTCCTGGAGCTCACTCTGTAGACCAGGCTGGCCTCGAACTCAGAAATCCACCTGCCTCTGCCTCCCAAGTGCTGGGATTAAAGGCGTGCGCCACCACCGCCCTGGCTTAGTTAGCCTTTCTATTGCTGTAACACCATGACCAGAAAGCAAGCTGGGGAGGAAATGGTTTATTCGGTTTACACTTCCAGATCACAATCCATCACTGGAGGAATTCAAGACATGAGCTCAAGCAGGAGTGGAACCTGGAAGCAGGAGCTGATGCAGAGTCTATGGAAGGATGTTGTTTACTGGCTTGCTTCCCATGGCTTGCCCAGCCAGAACTACCAGCTCAGGGATGGCACCACCCCATTGGTCACAAGTTGAGAAGATGCCTTCCAGCTGGATCTCATGGAAGCATTTCCTTACCTGAGGTTCCTTTCTCTCTGATGACTCTAACTTGTGTCAGGTTGACACACAACACCTGTCAGTACAGCAAGTTTCAGACCAGTGTTGGGTTATCTAGAAAGACCCTGTTAAAAATCAAACCATCTTTCCAACTTGGGCCTGGCAGAGTGGCTCCGGCAAAGAAGGGTGGCCAGAAGAAGGGCCGTTCTGCCGTCAAAGAGGTGGTGACCCGAGAATACACCACCAACATTCACAAGCGCATCCATGGAGTGGGCTTCAAGAAGCATGCTCCTCGGGCACTCAAAGAAATTCGGAAGTTTGCCGTGAAGGAAATGGGGACTCCAGATGTGTGCATTGACACCAGGCTCAATAAAGCCGTCTGGGCCAAGGGAATAAGGAATGTTCCATATCACATCTGAGTACGTTTGTCCAGAAAACATAGTGAGGATAAGGATTCACCAAACAAGCTCTATACGTTGGTAACTTACGTGCCTGTTACCACATTCAAAAATCTACAGACGGATCAATGTGGATGAGAACTAACCTGCTGAATGTCAAATGAAGTTGCAGTGCTGCCTCCAAAAAAAAAACAAAAAACAAAAAACAAAAAACAAAAAAACCCAACCTTAATAATACCAAGTATTAGTGGACTCCAGAGAAATGAGAACCTCATGCAATTCTAGTGGGAGTGCAAATTGGCATAAGAACTTGGAAAGCAGGTTTGGCAGTAATTACTTAAGCTTGACCAATACCCTTATTCAATAACCCAGTCATTAATTTCCTACGTACTTACTTTTGTTTCCACCGCTTTGATAAAGACCATGACCAAAAGCAACTTGGGAAGGAAGGTTTCATTTGGCTTACGCATTTCTGCCACAGTCCATCACAAATAAGTCAGGACTGAAGCCCAGGCTGTGGAGGAACACTGATTACTGGCTTAGTTCCCTCATCCCTCATTGCTTGCTCGGCTACCTTTCTTATGCAAACCAGGACCACCTACCCAGGGGTAGTACAATGGGCCAGACCTGCCCGCATTAAACATTAAATCAAGACAAAGTCCCACAGACTTGCCTACAGGCCAATCTGGTGGAGGCATTTTCTCAATTGAAAATTCCTCAGATGATTGTAACTTGTGTTAGTGTAACCAAACAAAGCAGCACCACCGTACTGTAGTATGCAGCAGTAATGCACTGATCAGCTCACCAAAACACATGAAAAATTTCATTATTCATAATAGCTTTAGGTAGGAAATAATCCAAATGTATACCGACATAAGAATTAATACATTTTATTATATTTGTATATGAAAGTATGCTACACTGCATATTACAAAGCATGAAAAAGAAAGTGTTATATTCACAACAACCTGGAAGCATCATCTCATTGACATTGTGTTGAATAAGGGCAGTGTGGTGACAGAGTGCTTGCTAGCACGTGCAAGACCCTACATTTGATCTCTAGCACTACAATTAAAAAAAATATTATTGAATGAAAGTCAGACACAAAAGTCTATGTGTATACGGTATTATTCCAGATAGAACACGTTCAAGAATAAAAAATAAATTACAGTGTTAAAAGTCATGATCGGGGCTGGAGAGATGGCTCAGTGGTTAAGAGCACTGACTGCTCTTCCAGAGGTCTTGAGTTTAATTCCCAGCAACCACATGGTGGCTCACAACCATCTGTAATGGGATCCAATGCACTCTTCTGGTGTGCCTGAAGACACAACAGTGTACTCATATAAATAAATTAAAAAAGACATGATCATTGTCTTCCCCCCTACTATCTCTTACCACCTGTGGCAGGTGGCACAGCTGGCCCTTGGGTCATGAGAGTGCAACAGCTGGCCCTTGGGTCATGAGAGTGCAACAGCTGGCCCTTGGGTCATGAGAGTGCAACAGCTGGCCCTTGAGTCATGAGAGTGGAACAGCTGGCCCTTCCTCTCACCAGGCAGCACAATAAATCTGGCCCTGCTGGTGTGGATGAGGGTGAGCTGGCCCCAAGGGCATGAGAGTATGTGAGCTGGCCTTGCTTCTTGCTGCCTCCAGCATTGGGTGAGCTAGCTGGGGCAATGCTGGAGAACTCACCCTAGTGATGTGGGTATGGGAGACCCGGCTGGCTGACCAGCTCAGCTATCACCCAGGCCCAGATCCAGGGCTTTGAGTTGGCCCACCCCAACATCTATCCCCTTGATGAACTGCTGGAGAAAATGAAGGGGCTGTTCCTACACATCCAAAGCTGCAGGGTCTCCATGACACAGGGTATCTGAGAGGAGTCCCAGTGAGCATCCAGTATTGGTGTAGCAGAAGCCAGAGGCCTCCAAGCAGACCAATAGCTCACTGCAATGAACATTTGCAAGCAGAAAAGTATGAACAAAAGGGCATGCTGTGGGACACACTGTGACATACTACAGCTTCCACAGTGAGACTTCTTTTTTCTTATGTGGGGTGGGGGGTTGCAAGGGTGGAGGGCAGGTATGAAGGGATGTGGGAAGATGAGTGGAATTGGGGTGCATGGTGTGAAATTCACAAAGGATCAATGAAAAGTTTTTTTTTTTTTTTTTTTTTTTTTTAAATCATGGATCATGTTTGTCTTTGTTGGGGACATGAGAAATGATGGGGCAGCATGAGAAGTGCTTCTCAGGTATTAAAGTCCTCAGTTTTTATCTCAGCAGTGATTATATGAATGTGTTCATTCTGTGAAGACTACTAAAATTGGATAATTATAATCTGTGCACTTTTCTTGGCTGGGGCTCCTCATATAGCTTTATGAGGTCTGGCAAACACCTAACCTCATGGGCCTTTAGCTGGGGCAAATCAGGAGACTTATCTTTGCAACACATATCTTTCTTGTTCTGGTGGTGATAGTTGAGATGTAAATGGACATCTCCCAATGTGAATTCCATTTCAATACTCTGCTTCTATCATATCTGCCAGCAGAGCATTGGCCAAAGCAGGTCACACGGTGGGAGCAGGGATTAAGGTGAGGGGCAGAAAGCTGGGCAGTGGGGGCGCACGCCTTTAATCCCAGCACTTGGGAGGCAGAGGCAGGCAGATTTCTGAGTTCTAGGCCAGCCTGGTCTACAGAGTGAGTTCCAGGACAGCCAGGGCTACACAGAGAAACCCTGTCTCGAAAAACCAAAAAAAAAAAAAAGGTGTGGGGCAGAATACTCCACTTATGATGGGAGATCATGCTACATCATATGGTACAGAGAATGAATATAAAGAGGGTGGTAATTTATCCATCAACACAACCTACCACAACGGAGAAGGAAAGGGAATAATTAAGACAATACAACAAAACCACCTAATAATTAGCAGAGAGTCTTGAGGGGCACAGAATAGGGCATGCTCCATAATCTGTAGTTCTGGGAATGGGACCCATGATTTCATCTCATATTAAAATTATTCATTCATAAACGTGTGTGGATGTGTCCCTTTCAGGGCTATAAAACTTCTAGTTTTGTGCTTCATTTCCACATTTCTTCCCTGCCCCCTTTTCTTTCTTTTCTTTTTTTTTTTTCTCAGTTCCTGGCACAATGCCTTGCCCAGAACAGACAGGCACCTGGATTTTTTTGGTAATAAAATTCCAGCCAAAAGGCAGTCATTCTGTCTTTGCCCATTTTATTTCCAGCTCTAGAAGAAAGAGATCCACATACAGGCAAGGCCTAGCTTTGCATTTTATAAACATCTCTGAAATCTCATGTTTACTTCAAGACTAGACAGCAACCAAAAGAAGAACCAGCAGATCTAGCCCATGGCTGATAAATGCCATCACCAAACTCTGAAGTGTTTATGTTCATTATGTTTCTTTTAAAAACATGGTAAAATATGCATAGCATAAAACAGATTATTTAAATAAGTTTCACTGAATTTTAATTCAGTAGCATTAACATATTACAATGATATGTAACTGTCACCTATCCTTCACTTCTAATGTGATTCTGAGGATTCATACTGTAGATGTACACTAGATTATGTCCTCGTTTCCAGAAAGCAACGGAAATATTTGAGTAATTATGAGACATCATATTTACAACTTGTGCTCAGAATGAATACATCTATATATACGAGGAGGGGGAGGCCAGAGATGTGGTTTAGTGGTAGAGTACTTGCCTAGCATATATATAAAGAAAGGATGAGGGTCTGGAGGGATGGCTCAGAGGTTAAGAGCACTGGATGCTCTTCCAGGGGTCCTGAGTTCAATTCCCAGCAACCACATGGTGGCTCACAACCATCTGTAATGGGATCTGATGCTCTCTTCTGGTGTATCTGAAGACAGCTACAGTGTACTTATATACATTAAATAATTAAATAAATAAGTAAATCTTTAAAAAGAAAAAGAAAGGATGACAGGGAAAATGTAAAATGCTAACATTTGGGACTTTGGGTGAAGGGCAGGAACAAGTTATTTTGTACAATTTTTTAAAAGATTTTCTTTTTATGTGTATGAATGTTTGTTTGTGTACTTTGTATCATGTGGGACTTGTGCCTGCAGATGTCAGAAGAGGGTGTCAGATAGAATTTGGATTGTTATAGGTCATCATATGGTTGCTAGGAACTCTAGTCCTCTTCAAGAACAGCACAGTATTTTCTGGGACTTTCCCGAGTCCCAGAAAGAGCTCTTAACCACTGAGCCACCTCTGCAGCCCTCATTTTGTATAATTTCTGTAACTTTACTACCAACTTGAAATAACTTGGAAATAGTAAAAGCATCACTTTTTTTCAAAAGACAATTTCAGCATGTGTGAAAATATTCGAGCTAAGTGAAATATGTAGATTACTAAACAAATGTGCAGTTTAAATTTTGTTGACTGCATATATTTAGTCCGATATATTGCTCATGCATGGTTAGTTCAAAAATATAGTTCATATATATTTTAGGAGCTTTAAAAAAAGTAACAATTGTCATCTGTTGGTAAGAAATAGCCATGCCCAACTTAGAACAAAAGAAAGTTGGAAAGAATTTGCGTTGCCAGATATCAAGGCCTTCTTTAAAGGTCCATGGATTAGGGGTTGAAGAGATGGCTCAGTGGTTAAGAGCTCTTTCTGAGACTTAGGTTCAACTCCCAGCACCAATACGGCAGTTAACAATCATCTGTAACTTTAGTCCCAGAGGATCAGGGGCACTTTTCTGGCTTCCTCCAGCACCGCATGCATATGGTTTACAGACATACAGACAGACAAAAACATCCGTGTGCATAAAATTTTTTAAAAATATTATTCTTAAAAAGAAAAAAAAAGATATTTGGGTTGGAGAGATGGCTCAGCAGTGAAGAACATTGGCTGGTCTTCCAGAAGACCCAGGTTTAATTCCAGCAACCATACGGTGGCTTGCAACCCTGTGTAACTCCAATCCCAAGAGAGCTGTTGTCTTCTTCAGCCCTCCAAGGTACCAGGCAAGCATGTGGTCCAAAGACATGCATGCAGACAGAACACCAATACACATAACAAAAGATTAAAAAACCCACAATGTTATATAAAATAATTTTATTAAAAGTCACACAGCTGTACTTACAGGGAAACGAGGAAATCCTCAGAGGCCAAGAGGAAAGAGGAACTGAAAAGCTCAGTGAGGTGATGAGACCCAGCCTCCCCGTGAAGACCTGTGTTTCTGGACATCTTGCTGGGGAGTTTTTGGTTTGGGGACCTGGGGACTTTCAGAGGTTAAAACTGATCATGTCAGCACGAAGCGGAAACCCTTGAAATATCTGCTAATATTTAGTAATCTGGAAGGCCAGATTACTAAAACAATAATTATGTATACAAGAAAAGAAGGAATGTTCTCTCTGCTTGGCTTTGAGGGAGGGATCTGGAAAGGGCCCGTGTGAGACAAAGGTTCTTCCCTTAGAATGTGAGGCCTCAAGCTTGTGCTCTGCCTAAGTTTGAGGTCAAACTTCCTAATACCATCCGGGATATCCACAATTTGTCCCGTGGATCTTGACAAACCCAGTCTTAATTCACTGAGTCAGCACCAGCAACACCCACACCATCGAAAGAAGTGCCACAAACAAAAATATTCATAGAAATAATGGACCGTTTTAAAAAAAAAAAGAGGACTGGAGAGATGGCTCAGTGGTTAAGAGCACTGACTGTTCTTCTAAAGGTCCTGAGTTTAATTCCCAGCAACCACAGAGTGGCTCACAGCCATCTGTAATGAGATCTGATGTTCTCTTCTGGTGTGTCTGAAGAAAGGGACAGTGTACTTACATACATAAAAGAAATAAAATGTTTAAAAGAGCAGAAAAATGCATCTCCTGAAAAAAAAAAAAAGTCACCAGGAAGAGAATAGTCAACAGTAAAAACTGTAAACTAAGTCAGTCTGAATGAAAACAAAAGTGCGAAGACACTAAGGCTTTAAGAGTAAGACACAAGCCATTGCTCTTTTTTTTTTTTTTTTTTTTCGAGACAGGGTTTCTCTGTGTAGTCCTGGCTGTCCTGGAACTCACTCTGTAGACCAGGCTGGCCTCGAACTCAGAAATCCGCCTGCCTCTGCCTCCCAAGTGCTGGGATTAAAGGCGTGCGCCACCAACGCCCGGCCAAGCCATTGCTCTTAACCACTGACTCGTTTCTCCAGCTCCACCATTTGGGTTTGCAGCAGGAGCTGTCATAGGTGAGTTTCATTCTCTTTCTTGTGAGACTCAGACATCCTCATATTTGTATAAGCTTGTTAAACATTTTATCATTTCAAAAATAAAAGTGTTGAGCTGGGGAGATGGCTTAGTGGGTAAAGGTATGTGCTTTCTACAAAAGCTTGACTACCTGAATTTTAGATTTCCAGAACCCACAGGAAAGACAGAGAGGCAGTAGTGTAATCCCAGAACACCCAGGGGATGGGAAGTGGAAACTCCTGGGCCTTCTAGCCTGCTTTATATAGCATCGAAGAGAATCTGTGTTCAAACAGGATGAAAAGGTGAGGGTCAACACCTGGAAGCTGTCACCTGACTACGCTTTTATCATGGCACACACCCACCTATACCAATTGCCATGCGCATTTATGTATTCCCCCCAGAATAATACTAATAAAAATTTAAATGTTAATTCTTTCAATTTGTTTCTCAATAGAATTCTTGATTAGGCCAAATAATCTCTTGAACATTTAATGAATGATCATCCAGCACTTTCTTAGAGCTGACAAGAATATCAATGTTTCCAAATATGAATTGGCTTTTGGACTCTTTTCCTTCTTGCCAACTGTCTATCTTTGTCTTGTGTCTAGGCTTTTCCTTCTTTTTATAGGACCTGACCTTTGTCTGGGAGCACAGCACTTACTTGCTAACTGGGTTTACACAGAACTTGTTTGGTTGATCCTAGCTAATTCCTTCACTAATTTGCCCATTTGCAACATTATCACATTGCAATTGAGATCTCCTCTCTCCTCTCTTGAGAACAAAAGGCTATACATACAATAAGGCAGTCATATTTGATAAATAGCTTTGGCCTGGATTATTCATTCAAGACATTTATTGCTAACCTGCTATGTTTCAGGTAAAGATCAACTATGGAAGACAAGCAAGGCAGTCAGGGGCCATTTTTCCGTGAAGATTATAATGACAACAAACAAAAGAATCTCATAAGCATTCAGCTCCATTTTGAGAACACAAAATGAGATAGGATTCCTGACATCCCTGGCAAGCAGTTAAGACACAGAACCAAACAAAGTTTAATGAAATAAACTATGGAGTTTAAGTGTCAGTACTTTAGTAGATAGAAAATTGGCTAAGAGGATGGCCACTTAAGAATTCTTGAAAGACAGGCTGTATTTAAAAATGGACAGAATAGGGAAGAAGGACTTTGGGAACTGTGAAACTGTCTACCATCATGCACATTTTATAAGACCAGGAGGGGGTAATTATGTATGTGTAGTTTGCTTTTTCTCTGTTAAGCTATCCTATTCAGTGACTACCCGAGTTCTGTCCTATAGTGGGACTGTACAAGAATACAGCTTTTACACTGTGTACACAGAATCGGTATTTAGATATTGTGATTTTTTTTTTAAAGATTTATTAATGTATTTTGTACACTGTCACTGTCTTCAGACACACCAGAAGAGGGCACCAGATCCCATTACAGATGGCTGTGAGTCACCACTTGGTTGCTGGAAATTGAACTCAAGACCTCTGGAAGAGCACTCAGTGCTCTTAACTGCCAAGGCATCTCTCTAGCCTGAACTTTATTTTTTTTTTTTAAATTACATTTATATATTAGTGTGTGTGGTTATGTGGTCAATTTTGGGGAGTCAGTTCAATCCTTCCATCATTTGGTTCCCGGGGGATCCTACTGAGGTCCTCAGGTTTGAATGCAAGTGTCTTTACCTGCTGAGCCATCTCACCGGTCCCTCAACTTCACAGTTTTAAAGTAGGTTTTGTTTTTTCGCTTCCCTTAGTTTTAGAATTAATTTTCTGAGATCAATCAGTACTCTCTTGAGTTTAGCTAATTCTAACTTTTGTGTGAACACGATTCAATTTGATCGTGCATAAGTTTCTCAGTCATCTAAAAACAGGCAGTGTCTCTACGAAAGTTCAGTGGAAATTCCCCTCCCCAAACTGATTCTATGAATGACTGTGTTATAAACCCCATTGTTGCATGTTCACGATGGGCCAGAAACCCGACTTAATCACTCCCCTTACGGACTTAACTTTTGGAGCCCTGGTGCGCTGCCACAAGGTAGGCTTCCTGGGAGAAAGGAGCAAGAAGCACAGGGAGGAGGCTGACTACGTGGGACAACTCCGTCTTCATCGGAAGGGCCGCGGGGCACCTGTCTACTTGGGAACCCGGGCCCCTCGAAGAAGGTTCGCCCTCTGGCCTAGGGCCCATCCAAACCCGGGACAACCAGCAGGCTTCAAAAATATCCCAGGAGAGCGCGGGAATCATCGGGCTACCGGCTGCTTTCGAAAACCCCACACCGAGTCTCCCTACCTCAGGTGGTACAATTTTGTCTGACAGAAAGCTACAACCTACTCGCTCCAAGGATCTCAAACTGCTCGAACTCACGCCTCCTAGGAACCGGAAGCATTGCCACTAGCTAGTGGACGGCCATTTACAAGGGGCGGGGCCTCAACGAAAACTATAGCTCCCAGAATGCAGCGCGGAGCTTCCGGTTTCCGGCAAGAGGACCAGAGTGAGTGTTTACACCGGCGGCTCGCTGCGGCCGGGTTCCTTCCGCGGGACGGGTGAGGGCGCTGGGCCCCCTGGGCGCGCGGGGCTCTCGTGGGTCCGGAGTAGCTAACTGGTCCCACGAGAAAGGTGGGGTTGTCAACATTGTCCCTACTTACGACTAGGTATCTGTGACCTTGGGCCAAGTGACTTCATCTTTCTGAGTCATGATTCCTGATCTGTAAAATAAGGACAATGATGCCAGTTTCAGGAGACAGTTGTGAGGATCGAGATCGGTATACAAAAAGTCCAGCTCCTTCCTCGCTTTAAACCTGAAGGTGGATAGTACCTTGAAGTAGGCTGGGTCGCATCGCAGCTTTTTCTTAGCTTTGTCTCTACTGCAAGAGACCTCTATGGAAGAAATAGTGTCTATAACAAGGACTTGTCTTGCACCCTTTGAGTTTTTAGATTTATTTTGTGGGCATTCATATATGTCAGGCTTGGGGACATTGGAAAAGCTCTAGTCTTGGCTTCCAAGGCTTTCAAGAATGGGGGTGGGGTGGGCCCCGGGTCACAAGTATGAGGGAAGCGGTGAGAAACTGAGAAGTGAATAAGTTTTACAAGGAAAAAGGCAGGAAAGAGAAGATAGCTTTTTTTAGGCCGGCATCTGGTAATGAAGCTCGCTGACTTGTCCTCAAATCTATTGATGTGTATTGCTCTTTTGCCTTGAGGAAACGGGGATGTGTGACCAAGAAGAGAGCATGGAAACGGTGTGTTTGTGTGGGTCTTGGTAGGAGTTTGCTAAAAGGCCAAAAAGGGAAGAGAACTTATATGCAAAGACAGGAGGTGAGCAGAGATATATAGAGGACAACTTTGTTATGAAGTATACTTGCCTGTGTTATAAAGGGGCAGGGCTGGGTCCGTTGAAAGCTGGTAGGAGTCAGAATGAATGGGTTTGTAATCAGGCTGAGGAGTTAACACCTGTCTATTCATAGAGGCGCTTTGGGATCAGTGAAGTCATTCTAAGCAGTTAAGTCTGTTAGAGTTGTGTTTTAACAGTAAGACATTGGGTGGCGCTATAGATCTCTGATAAGGGCAGGCAAGAGAGGCAAGGACTCCTTAAAGCGTTGTAATAACTAAACCAAAAGTTGAAGAAGATAACCAGAAATCAGTGTGTAAAAAGGAGATCTTGCTTGAACCTCACAACATTCCTATCCAACTGATTGATCTTTTATGTCCACTTTAAAGGTGAAGAAACTGAGGCATAGAGAAATCCCTTGTTGTCCACCAGAGAAAGAATAAAGGGAGGCCACTAGGTTCTAGTTCTAGCCTCTTAATGTTACACCTATGTTTCTATAGCGATATTGCACTGAAGTTATCTTTCCTTTATTCTCGTTGCAGGGAGAGATGAGTGGGATGGTGGTTTGTCTTTTTAACCATTAAAACCTTATTGTTTTACAGGGAGAAAGAGAGAGCGCGAAAGAGAGAGTATGTCTCTCTCAGACTGGCATCTGGCAGTGAAGCTGGCCGACCAGCCGCTTGCTCCCAAATCTATTCTTCAGTTGCCAGAGACAGAACTGGGAGAATATTCTCTAGGGGGCTATAGCATTTCGTTTCTAAAGCAGCTTATTGCTGGCAAGCTCCAGGAATCTGTTCCAGACCCGGAGCTGATAGGTGAGTCTTTGTTGACCGGAGCTGGGTTGCTGCTCTTACCTCTGAGAGAGGAGGTAAAAGAATAAATTAAGGGCTTGTGGTTTGTTGCCTCACTCCAGAGTTAAGTTTTACATGAGTAGAAAACATGAACAAAACTAAACAAAAACATGAAACAAAAACACGACAAAACTATCGTTTGCCACTTTAGTCTCACGTTATACAGAACTACATTATTATTTAAGACTCTTTACTGTGATGTTGAGGTCTTTCTCTGAGAGAACAAAATTAGCAAAGAGCTGCTGACAAGGCAAGACTCCTCTGTCACATAAGACTTAATTAGAAGGATTTTTTGGTTTACCTTGATGGCTGATTAAAGGGAAGGCAGCAAAATAGGAAATGAGGTTGGCAAGGTATTCCTAGTGGAGGAAGGAAGGGCTTCAGTAGAGTACAGTCAGATTAGATTAGGAACGGAATTTACAATAGCCATGGGTTCTCCCTGGTGAAGACATTCCTGTCACAGGTGGACCAGCGTCATCCTTTTTTGTCGTTATATTTTTTTCCCCATTTATTTGGATTAAACTCTCTACAGTGATGAACTCTAGAGGAGTAGTGTGGATATGTTTCTTAAATAAGCATTTGTACTTAATAAAGTTGTTTAAAACATTGGTGTTTTGTTTATTTTTGAGACAGGGTCTCACTTTGTAGCCATGGCTGGCCTGGAACTTACTATTTAGACCAGGCTGGCCCAAACTCACCACTTATCTCTGCTTCTTGAATGCTGGGATAAAAGGTATGTGCCAGCACACTTGGTCAAAATGTATTTCTTAATGTCCCCGAATACACATAGGTGCTGACTATTGAATCCAGGGCCTTGTATATGCTAGGGAACTAGTCTGCCACTAAACTGTACCCAAAGCCTGTTTATATGACAATTTTATTTTAAAGCAAGATCTTAATAAATTACTCAGACTGGCCTCAAATTTGCTTCAGCCTCTCAAATATCTGGGATTCTAGATATGTGCCACTGCACCTAGGAGAGCGTCTTCTTTTGTATGTATATGGTGCATGCATGGGAGTGTACAGGAGTATGCACTCATGCATGTATATGAAGAGACCAGAACAGGGCATCAGGTGTTCCCCTCTCCCATCTGCTCTATTTCCTCAAGACAATATCTTGCACTGAACCTGAAGCTGCTTCCAGTTTGGGTTAGACTGGATGACCTACAAGCTCTTGGTGTCAACTTGCCCTCTGCCTTAAGCCACTGGTATTCCAGGCATGTGCAGCCACGCCTGGCTTTTATGTAGAAGCTGGGGACTTGAACTTAGGTCCTAATGCTTGCAGAGTAAGTGTTCTTTACCCGCTGAGCGCTTCCCTATCTCCTCAGAGCTGTCTAACTAAAATAAGATTCTTGGGATAGAAAGCAAATCGCTTTGAGACAATATAAATGGGGAGTTTTTTGTTTGTTTGTTTTCTTTGTAGATTTGATCTACTGTGGCCGGAAGCTGAAAGATGACCAGACCCTTGACTTCTATGGTATTCAGCCTGGGTCCACAGTCCATGTTCTCCGAAAATCTTGGCCTGAGCCTGATCAGAAACCTGGTAAGAGGGTTTTTCCTCAGTTAGATGGGCAGAGCTTCCTAATGTCTCCAAGGGAAGAGCTTTCCTGAGATAAAGTCCTATGTGATTTACTGAGATGGTAATAGGTGTTATCTTTATCCTTAATGGATTAGATCCCCACTGATAAGTTAAGATGTGACATTGTTACTGTCAACACCACTCATAATAGATGTATTTTTTTTTTTTTTTTTGCTTAATAAGTTCATTAACCTTTTTTTTTCTAACCACGTGGTGTGTATGTATCTATTTAAACTCTTCAGATTAATAGTTGATTTTTCAGTAAACTTTACACCCTTTATTACTGTTGCTCTGTTCATCAGACAAAAGCCAGAAACTTACTTTGTTTTTGTAATGCTACAGTTTGTTCTTAGTTAAGCAAATCTTCCCAGGAATCTCCTCTGGTAGTGACTTGGTCCTCTGTCAGCTAAGGACTCCTGCTGAGCTCCTAACTTCCAGAAATACTCCACCAGCATTCAAGTAGCTCTTGAAGAAACAAATACAAAACCTAAAGCCCTTTTAGCTTCTTCTAGGAAGTTGCTGCTTGGAATTTACAATTTAGATTTTGTGTTTTTAAAATTGTTTGCATGTATAAAGTTAAGCTATGTAAAAGAGGTCAGCTTTGTTAAAGTAGCAGTTTTTTTTTTTTTTTTTGGTTTTTTCCGAGACAGGGTTTCTCTGTATATCCTGGCTGTCCTGGAACTCACTCTGTAGACCAGGCTGGCCTCGAACTCAGAAATCCGCCTTCGTCTGCTGGGATTAAAGGTGTGTGCCACCACTGCCCGGCTTGACATATTTTTATTTTGTCTGTCTGTTAGGAGTAGTTATCAATTTGAAAGTTATCTTTTCAATTCTAAACAGAACAAAACCATCTTTTGTATCCATCTGGGAAGTGAGAGAGGGAAGCGGCCTGGTACCCCAGGATTAGTGTGATGCTCACAGCCAGACTTTGGAGCCCCACTGTTACAGGGTTCACCGTGATCAGACAAAGACATCTGAGACCATCATGGGTCAAGTGGAAAATAAGATCCTTGCCATTTCTGAACAGAGACAAAGCCCACTCATTGTCCAAACACATGATCACACACCCTTTCCCTGGCTGATGAGTGTGACCGTTCCTCTTCCACTTTGAGCTTTTACCTCACTAGGGTTTGCCTTTTTTTCTTGAAGAAGGCTATTAAAAGCCTAAGAATAAAATTGATCCCAGAGCAAAACTGTGTTTTCGACAGAATCATCCATCCAAGCGCAGAACCGCTGACTTTTCTAATATCCTCTGATTGAGCTGTTCCACAGTTCTTGTGACTATATATTCTCCTCTATATACTGAGCATTGAACCCAGTTTGTTCAGGACAGGTCTGTCTCTCTGCTCTTCAACAGAGGACATTGACCGAAGAAAATGAACAGTTATGGTTTCTGCAAGCTAGTTTTGTTTTGTTTTATTTTTCCCTTCAGTATGTTACATAATCAAGACATGGTAGATAAATAACACTCTAGCACTTTATAGATAAAAATAAGATTGGAAGGATATCTATTCAAGGTCACCTAATTAGAATGAACGTTAGAACTAGGATATAAACCCAGATTATTCTGGGTTTGTGTTTTCTTTTAGCCTGACTGCCTTTCTTTCCCAGAGGGTGTTATAGAGACACCCAATACTCTTAGCAGCTTGTGCCTTAGGACATTTAGAGCCTTTTCTTTTCTGTGTCATCTGCAGGTTTATTTTTGAAACAAATGGAATTTTTATTGGGAGGTGAAGGTAAATTTAGTTCTGAAAAGAAAGTTTTTAAACGATAGTACTTTAGATATTTTCTCCTGCAGTATTCTTCTTCCAAAAGGAAGTGGATTTGATGATACACTTCCATGGTCCTAGAGTAACAGACAAGGGAGGAGGTTGCTCGCTGAAAGCCAGCCTGGTTTAAATAGTAAGATTCGGTCCCAAACAACAGGGATGAGGCAAACAGTAGCACCCGCCCTAGACTAGAGTTGATGCATTCTGTAGGAGGAGAATCGGCTAGCATCTCTTCTTCTGCCTGGCTCTCTGGGGGTCTCCACTGCAGGGTGTGTGTGTGTATATAAATAAAATTAGCCAGGGCCTTGCTTTTATAGCTTAGAACTTGTACTCTTTCCTTTCCTTCCAGAAACCAGGATTAGAAGTATATGCTACCATACTCAGCTTAACTTTATGTATGTATGTGTGTGTTTATTTATTTATTAGCAGTGCTAAGATCAAGCATTCTACCACTGAGCCATACTCTCAGCCAAGAATCTTACTCTAGCTTTCAATTTGAGCCAAGATATTACCCTGGTCTCCGGCCACAGAAAGCAATTTGATGTTCCTTCAAAGCACCTCCTTCCTAATTCCCTCATGCCTTTCTATGTACTTTCACATAGGCTTTGAAGACCTTCTTCCAGTAAACATTTACTCTGCCTTAACTTCCCCTCTTGGATGGTCTCCTAGGAGTCCTAACTTGGATCCTAGCCCTACTCAAATTGATGCCTAGTCAGTTAACCAAGTGCAGCTTGGAACACTGCTAGACTTCCCTGTATGTAGAATACAGTGTCCAAAAATCCAAAGAGAAGTTGCTATTTGGCATATGGTAAAAGTTTATTCAGAGCTTTCAAGTGCCTTGCACTTCCTTAGTCTTTACTGGGATTCTTTTTTCTTGTGGTTTGTTGTTTGTTTGTCTGTCTGTTAGTGGTGCTTAGGATGAAATGCAGGGCTTACCAGGCTGTCAGGTACAGACTTCCCCAGCCCAATCTGTCTATCTTTTTATGAATCAAAATAGTGTTACAGGAGCTGTAGAGATGGCTCAGAGGTTACCATCACTTTCTGCTCTTCCACAGCACCCTGGTTCAATTCCCAGCACCCACATGTAGCTCACAACCAACTGTGCCTCCAGTTCTAGGAAATCTGGTAGTCAGGCACTCATGTGGCACACAGGCATGCAATGCAGGTAGAACACTCATACGTGTAAAATAATAATTAAAAGATAAAAAACTAAAGGAGTCTAAAAATATTATAGAAATTCAAAAGAAAATAACAAAGAAGAAAGAATTACCCTTGGGCCTGTCCCTCTAAGAAGATGTTATTCTTTGTCTTGCTCCTTCCAGCCTTGGACCATATGCAGACTGACATATTTTGCATAGTTTTACCAGAGAATGCACATCCAATTTTGTGTTCTATTTCTTTCTCTTAACATATTGTGTCAGCATAGTGTTATATCGTTAAGATGGCTTGGCGTATACTTATTTTAAGTTTCTACGTAAGAAGCCACTGAATTGATTATACATTCTTTCTTTTCAAATATAAGAAATCTAAAATTTCTGCAATGGGTTGTTGATCAGAAGAGCTTCTTTCATGTGACAAGATCCCCCTCTGTTGGAACTTTGTTTTATGTACTGAAGAGAATTCATTGAGCGTGTAAATTTCAAATTTGTGACACAATTTTTTTTTTTTTTTGAGGTGGTGCTCAAATTCTTAGAGGGTGATGAGGGTAGGGACTCTGTAGACCAGGTTGTACCTGGACAAATGTTGAAATGATTTTGTCCACATTGTGGTAATGATGGAGCCTGGGCTCTAGGATAACTAAGTGTCTTGTCCTCCAGAACCTGTGGACAAAGTGGCTGCGCTGAGAGAGTTCCGAGTCCTGCACACTGCCCTGCACAGCAGCTCCTCCTACAGAGAGGCGGTGAGTTTGAGCTAAGACTGCAGGAGTGATGTGAACACTGGTTGTTGTTTAGCATAGGAACTAACAGCACATTGCCACGACAACTAAGAGTTCCTCTGGGAGTTTTTGTCATGTCTGTGGGCCTCAGTAGACTCCTATCTTTCCCCAAAGAGCCTGTCTCAGTCAGGCATTGGTTGTAGATTCCCTGTGATGATAACTATACAACCTCTCCTCAGACTGGCCTTATGGACTGACTATGGTTGGAGTTACAGAATCTATACACCTTTTCTAATGGGAATAGATCTTTGACTTTTTGGTGAACTGCCTATCACCTCTTAAGCATGGATTTTCCCAGTGGAAAAATGGAGAATTAGCTGTGAATTTCCTTTCTAACTTATGCAAGTGTGAAGCAGTCATTGTGTGGAGGTTGGAAGGGGCTTCCAGAAGCTGCAGAAATTGTTACTGGGCATTTGTTTTAGCAGTATTACAAATAGTGATGGTGGGAGTGAACCACAGAGACTGCTCCATTGTGGTGGTCTGTATACAGCCCTCCTCTAGAAGTCCTCAAATGGAGGACGTCGAGAAGAGTGTGGGATATGAAGAATGTATGGCTAGCTGCTGTGCTGAGCCATCCTTGTTCTTCGGCAGGTCTTTAAGATGCTCAGCAATAAAGAGTCTCTAGATCAGATCATTGTGGCCACACCAGGCCTCAGCAGTGACCCCATTGCTCTAGGTAAGTACAGGAAAAAATTTGAAGAAATGTGAAGTTTTGGAAAAGGAGAAACCAGGAGCAAAAAAGGGCTGCGACCATGCTTTGAAGAGGCACTGCTCTTGAGGGATGAGGGAACTAATCGATTCTACAAACCTACCCCCTATGGGCTCTCAGTCTTCCTTTGTGGCAACTCTGTGTGGTCTAAATGCAGGGAAACGTGGGGAGGAGGGGACATTCCCACTGGAACAAGATAGCCCTGACTTTGTTTTCTCCTCTTCTCAGGAGGGCTGGTTTGGGATCCAGTTGAGTTGCTTGCTTTGAGATTTAATGCTGCTGCTTCTTCCTGGATCTTGCCAGAGTTCCGCTGTCTAAGAGAAATCTCGGTCTCTTCCAGGGGTTCTCCAGGATAAGGACCTCTTCTCTGTCTTTGCTGATCCCAACATGCTGGATACGTAAGTGTGACCCTCGCTTTATAGAGCACCGTTCCTCATGTGCTCAGGCTAGAAGCTTGGTTGCTGCCCTGGGATCCTTTTTGGAGGCCAGTTTAGTCTGTCACCAGCAGGTCTGCTTTCTAAATGTGTCAAGATGTAAGAAGCAGCAAGGGCTGCTTAAGGAATAGAAAAGCCCAGAGGTGGGAACACATGAAGTGTGTCACGATGAGGCGGTGTGGAGAGAGTGAGCAAGCATTTTGTGTGCCAGGTTGATTTCATTTAGTAAATGTCAGGGACTTTAAGCTCGGGGAAGTAGACATAGGTATGTAGGACATAAAAATGTTAGAGCTGGAAGGACAGCAGTGGCTCTGTCCGCAAGAGAAAGGAGTCTTCAGAGGCTGCCCATTGTTTAAGAGGTGGCGTCTGGACGCAGTTCTGAATCTTGAGCCCACCAGACTGTATGTTCCCATGTTCCATCATGCCTTCCCTGTAGTGTTACTTTTTGGTCTGTACGATGAATTTTCAGTGGATCTTAAAAACCCTTTCTAACTCTTCTAAGGGCAAATCATCAAGATGACAGAACTTCCTGGCAAAAGATGCTGAAAAGTGGCCTAAATGTGGGCATACCCTTGTAATCCCAAAACTCAGGTGGCACAGGCAATCACAGTAAACCTGAGGCTAGCTTGGCCTAGAGAGCAAGTTCTCTAGGGTAACAGCCAGCCAGAGGTACACAGCAAGGCCTTATCTCAAAGCCAAAACCCAAACGAAAACAAAATGAACTCATGCTGAAAACTAAGGGCATAAGAGCAGGCCTGGGGACCTCTGCTTTAATGGCCACCCACACTGTCATGGACAAGGGCACCTTTTCCTTAGTCTTTCTTTTTGACCCCTCTTCTAGATTGGTGCCTGCTCACCCAGCCCTAGTCAATGCCATCATCCTGGTTCTGCACTCTGTAGCAGGCAGCACCCCAATGCCAGGAGCTGACACCTCTTCCCGAAGCATGCCCTCCAGCTCTTACCGAGACATGCCAGGTGAGGCCCTCAGGAGCTGGTCGTGGCTCAGGGATTGGCTTTACTCAGCAGCTATGTATAGTGTTGGCATAGGGCATGAGTCAGGAAGTGCATCTGTCCTGTAATTTTCCGAGGGGAGAAATGAAATAGGAATTTGGAGCGTAGCTTGAGCTGAGATCTGGAGCCGTGCCGGTGCTTTTCTGTTCTTCCCCCTGGAATCTGCTCACTCTCCTCCAGGTGGTTTCCTGTTTGACGGGCTCTCAGATGACGAGGACGACTTTCACCCAGTGAGTGGCATGGCAGCCTGCCCCTGGGGGAGATGATCCTCCTTAGTACCTACTGTTCCCAAGCTGGGAAGTGGTCACAGGGACCTTTGGGGGCCAAGGCCATGTCATAGTATTCCTTTAGAAAGGTGGGGCCTTAGGAAATCTTCCTGGGCACTGGGGTGTGGCATGTGGTTCTTTTGTGGCATCTAATTCTGGATACCTCTTTGTTCCAGAGCACTCGGTCCACGCCCTCTAGCAGTACACCCAGCTCCCGCCCTGCCTCCCTGGGATACAGTGGAGCTGCAGGGCCCCGCCCCATCACCCAGAGTGAGCTGGCCACTGCCCTGGCCCTGGCCAGCACTCCAGAGAGTAGTTCTCACACACCGACTCCTGGCACCCAGGTATGGGGAGAGGGTTGGGAGCATTAAAGCCAGGCTGCCGAAAGTGGAACTCCCCTGCAGTAGATATGATTACCTAGCACCCTGGTTACGGTAGATCTGTTTGTACTGAACTGTGGGGCCCTGATAGGAATTTCTCACCTGTGGTTCAGGTGACTCCTCTTTTTACTTACTTGCCTTCAGGGCTCAGAAGTCCACTTCCAGCACAGACCTGAGTATTTCCTCTTCCTCCATCAGGGACTAGACATCACTAGAGTGAGGTTCTTGCTAATGATTTGCTCCATCTCCGAAGCTACCTCTCTGAGTACTGGGTCTTGGCTTGTGTCTGGGGCCTCAGAGTCCTTTTCTCTGGAGTAAAAGAGATGAATGGGACCTTTTCTGCCATAATACACTGTAGTTACCTAACAGGCCCCTGTTGGAAAGCAGGAGTTAACTACCCCAGAAGTAGTATGGGGTCATGTGACTATCTGCTGTGAAACTGAGATGACTCTGGAGTAACACTGACTGTCTCTTTGACTCTAGGGTCATTCTTCAGGCACCTCGCCAATGTCCTCTGGTGTCCAGTCAGGGACACCCATCACCAACGATCTTTTTAGCCAAGCCCTCCAGCATGCCCTGCAGGCCTCTGGGCAGCCCAGCCTTCAGGTGAGTCTCCCCACCTCCAGGTTTTCATGCTGAGTTTGTCATGTTGAGCTTTTTTCTGCACACTGGAGGCCTTCCATCTAGGAACACCAAGGGCAAATAAATGTATGGCAGTTTGACAGGGAGCCTTCCCAGAGAGGGCAAATTGTTCTTGTGGCTTTCCATTCTTGCCTGAGTAACTGTAGCCTGACTTCTGTGATCATAAGGAAGTTTTAGTTAACCATTCATTCAGTGAGCATTGACTGAGCAGTGAGCACTCATACAGGGTTGGCTTGAGTTGCTAGACCTCAGAGTGAGCAGGTCCTTTACCCGGCCATGGAGGGCCACGATGTAGGCACACATTTGGGAAACATCTTGGTTTAGAAGCTTAGCTGCTTAGGGCAAGAGCCTAAGCCGAGCAGAACTGAGAGAGGTCAGTTTGGTAAGCCAGGTAGTGGAAGGGTTTCATGATGGGGAAGAGACAACCGCCTGATGGACCAGATGTTGTATATAGGTAGGTGTATGTGATATACTTAAAACTCCATGGTTAGAATGCAGTGTCATGGCAGAGCATCCTGAGATGGGATCAGAGAAAGGGTAGACGCCTAGGTGGAGGGGCCTTGCGTGTCAGTCCAGGGAGGTTGGATTGGATCTGGTAGTGATTAGGAGTTCTTGAGAAGCTTTAGGGAGAAAAGGATCAGCTCCATAGAGAGTCAGAGTCTCAGCATTGTATCTCATACCTTCAAGTGTGAGCTGTTTGCTTTATGCCTGGTGTTCTACTCACAGTGAATCTTCAGGGGACACATCATTCTGAATTGTCCCACCGCTATGAAGCAGTAAAAACCTTCATAAAAAATGTTAAAAAATGAAACAACAACAACAAACCTTCATGGGGGTGGGTCACAAACCTTTGTGGTTTTCACTGCTGCGTGTGGTGCTCATTGGTGAGGTGGGCAGCCTGGGCTCACTGGTGAGGTGGGCAGCCTGGGCTCATCTCCAGCCAGATGCCTGGTCACCAAGCTCCAAAGCTCCCAAGCTCCCAAGCCTTCACTAGCTCTGCCCAGTGTGAAGCAAAGTTGAGATGAACATATTCATGTCTCTGCCTTCCACAGCCTCACCCCTGCCTCCCTCTGTTTGTCTTCCCACTGCCTTCTCCTCACATATAAAGTTTTCTATAAGCTCTACATTTTCTCTCTATGAAGGGGCAAAAAAAAAAAAAAAATCAGCAGCAAAACCTAAGCAAAGTCTTAAGGCTAACAGCTGTAACCCTGTCAGACAAGTGGCATGTCTTCCTGAAAAAGAGAAATGTAAGACCCACCACTTCCTAGGAAAGCAGGAAAGGGTAGAATAGACTGTTCTCAGAACAGGCTCTTATACGTACAGGACTCCTAGGAGTCCCACTTCTCGGAAATTGTCCCAGAAGTGTTTGTGTATATAGAAAATGAAAGTTGTATGGCACTGAAAGTCACAGCAGCATTGTTTGTAGTGGCAGAAGATGTAAACAGCCAACCAAGGGCTAGAATATTGTATTATATGCTTGCTGAAAGGTTTTTTTGAAGTAGGGAATAGTGGTACTCTGTGAGCTCAGCACTTACCAGGTTGATGTAGGAATATTATGAGTTGGTGGCTAACCTGTGCTATATATATAGCAAAACTCTTTTTAAAAAACTAGGCATTTTTATGTTTATGTCAAGTTGACACAAGGTAGAGTCATCTGAGAGGAGGGAGTCTCAGTTGAGAAATTCCTTCCATAAGATGAGGCTGTGGGCAAGTCTGTATGGCATTTTCTTAGTGATTGAAGTGGGAGAACCTAGCCCATGTGGGCTGTTCTACCCCTGGGTTGGTAGTCTTGAGTTTTACAAGAAAGCAGGCCAAGCAAGTCATAAGGACGAACCAGTAAGCAGCACTCCTCCATGGCCTCTGCATCAGCTCCTGCCTCCAGGTTCCTACCTTGCTTGAGTTCCTGCCCTGGTTCTCCTCAGCGATGAACTTTGTCAGAGGCCAGCTTTGAACACCACAGGGTAAACTGAGTCAGGCAGTGAGGTGTGGTGGTGGCGATTGGGATCAGTGATGAAAGCAGCTGATGGGGACCAGTCCTGATGCAACTAACGGGGACTGCTACCTATGGCAGCCAGTGACTAGAGAAAAGGAAAGGGGGAACCATACACACACACACACATACACACACATATACACACACACATACACACACATACACACACACACATACACACACATATACACACACATACACACACACATACACAGACACACACATACACACACATACACACATACATACACACACATACACACACACATACACACATACACAGACACACACACAGACACACAAACATACACATATACACACACACACAGACACACACACACACACATATACATACACACACATACACACACACATACACACATACACAGACACACACACAGACACACAAACATACACATACACACACACACACACACACACACACAAAGTGATTGAAGCAAAGGGAGACTCCAACATTTTATTTTTTCTCTTAACCCTTTTTATATCCCTTAAGACAAAAGTTTTCTATGTAAAAAAATTATCTCATGGCCACAAGTTACACATTCTCTAAAAATAATCACTACAAAAACATATTCTTCAAAAACAGATTAAAATCATGACATAAGAAAAAATTCTGACAGGGTTATTGCTTATGTATTCCTTTTTTGAATCTTTTATCTAACTAAATAATTCTTTAGTTAGTCTTTTTTTTTTTTTTTTTTAAGATTTATTTACTTTATGAATATGAGTACACTGTCACTGTCTTCAGACACACCAGAAGAGGGCATCAGATCCCATTACAGATGGTTGTGAGCCACCATGTGGTTGCTGGGAATTGAACTCAGGACCTTTGGAAGAGTAGTCTGTGCTCTTAACTGCTGAGCCATCTCTCCAACCCCCTCGTCTTTCTTTCAACAGGCTTATTGTAACCCTAAAGCATTAATTCTTTTGTTATATATTAACAAAGTTTGAGCAGACCAAGTCTGTAGTAGCAGGTGTCTCCCTGCACTTGATTGACAACAGTCTGTAGTTTCTAAGGAACAGGACATCTATCTCATGTCTTATTTTTGAAGTCTTGATCAGCTAGACTGGCTAATCATCTGTTCTCCATCCTTATACTCAGAATTGTTTATTCTTTATTCATAATCTTTCTATTTCATGGCACACCGAACCCTGTCACCACATTCCTAGATCACAAGACCAAGGAACACAGGCCCGGCGTAAATGCTTTCTTTGATCATTAACTTGTCCAAGCCCAGTTTTCTTGCTGCTACAATTACATGCTTGCAATGCATGAGTGCTCTCATTGTGTTCCTTTTCTAACTCAGGCAGCTCCTGCCAGTCTCTGAGGAAGGGGCACATTCTAGTCTTGATTCTAACTTTAAACTTTCTATCAACTATCCTGACATCCCAAAATTATTTAAATCAAGCTAACTTCCTAAAACCACTTAAATCAGGAATTCCATAAAATCATTAATTCATCTAAACAGCATTATCTCAAGAACTTTCGCCTTCATGCTGATCTGCAGGAAGCTTGCCCAACAGAGCGGGTTGTCACCCAGGAAGTAATCACACCAGGCTATAAGCAGTGAGGGTCACCTAGTGTTCACTCACACCAAGCCAGATGAAAGAGGAGCATGGGCGTGACAAACATGAGAAAGCACATCAGTAGCAAGGAATCCTGGGAGAAGTCTCTGGGGCCATGCCTTTCCAGGGTGCACATCCTTGTCGCTCAAGGGAGCTCACTTGCCTACTGTAGCTCTCCCTGCATAGCGCCTACTAGAACTTAAAAGCTATAAGGTAAAATAAACCTTTTTCTTCCAAAGTTACTTTTGATCATGGTATTTTATCACAGTGACGAAACCCTAATTTACACAGTGTACTAACACAGAAAGATCACTTTCCACTGCATATCATGGTAAACAAAACTTTTAAGCTAGGTGTGATGATGTGTGTCTATAATCTTGGCACTAGAAGGTGGAGTTGGGAGTTCGAGGCCATCTCGACTATATAATAGTAAGTTTAAGGCCAGCCTAGGCTGCATGAGATCCTCTAGCCAGCATTCTTTTTTTTTTTTTTTTTGGTTTTTCGAGACAGGGTTTCTCTGTGTAGCTCGGGCTGTCCTGGAACTCACTCTGTAGACCAGGCTGGCCTCGAACTCAGAAATCCGCCTGCCTCTGCCTCCCAAGTGCTGGGATTAAAGGCGTGCTCCACCACCGCCCGGCTCTAGCCAGCATTCAAAAACAAAAGAAAGAATAAAACCAAAACTAAAACAGAGCTTTAACTTATTTTTGTTGGGTTTGCTCTTTGACAATTTCATACATGTTTTGTATGTATTGATTTTGATTGCCGTCCTCTTACCCTCTTACCATCCCTCATCCCTATCATCAGATCCTTCCTGACACTGCTGGCCTCTTTCCCAGACTGATGACTTTTGGGTTTGTTCTGTGTCCTTTTAGTTTGACTAGGCTTTCTGTATAAGCATTAGATTGGAACTGTCACTGGAGCCTGGTGGGGTCACCAGTGTGGGGGGGTCACCAGTGGGGGGTCACCAGTGGGCACAAAACGGAAGGCAATGACTCTTCCTCTCCTTGACTCTAACAGTAGTAAATAGTTCAGCAGCAGGGATGCCCCCAGCCCCTCCTCCACCTATGCCTGACTATCAGTAGGCTCGTTGTGTGGCTTTTGTTTTTACATTATTTAACTTATTATTGTGTGTGTATGTGTATCATGTACCATTATGTGGATTCTAGACTCAGGTCAAACACTTTTCCCCTCTGAGCCATCTTACTAGTCCCCATGGGCCATTCTGGGAAGACTCAGTCAGTGCGCGCATGCATCACAGCTGCTGTGAATTCATTTATTGCAATGGTTGTGTCTTGCCCAGATAGTGGCATTTTGTAGTTCTTCTTCCAGAGCTTTCACTTCCACTTCCTCTTCTGAAATGTTCTCTGAACTTTTGAAGGGATAGAGTGTCTTATTTTAGGAATGAGCACTAAAACACCATATACAGTCATGAGTCTTCATTATTACCATTCACTGGACAGAGAAGCTTCTCTAATTGAAGTTGAGTCTGTGTATAAATATTTAGAAGGCAGTTTAGTGCAGTGCCTGCTTTTCTAGACAACATCATTCAGTCCCCTTCCCCTTAGGGCTTTTGGTCAGATTTGTCCTTCTGTAGAGCAGGCCTCAAAGCCAATCATAGGACAGTCATTTACAGCTATAACAGCAGTGCCACTGTTGTGCAAGTGGGCCTTCTTACCTGGTAAGAGGTCTCATAACTCGTAGGGTTCACAGGTGGGTAAGACCCTTTCTCCTTCAGTAGCCTAACAGAAGCTTTTGGAATTATGAAAGCTCTCCAGCAGGGGAGTCTTCCAGCTCAGTTCCAGTGTTATTTCTCAACACACATGCTACCAAAGTGTGTTGTCCTCAGCAACAAGGCTTTATTGTCTAGTTCTGGAGGATAACCAAGAGGAACGGAAAGAACCTGTGTTGTTTTGGGGAGCACTGGAACCTCTTTAACCAGTAACTCCTTAGTCAGGATCCTTGGCAGTGCTGTTTCGTTTAATAATCTATAGCTTCTAGGAGCAGCTTTTCCCAACCATGAAATGTACCTTAATAGGTTTCCATGTGACTTTTCATATGTTAGGGCAGCTACCCTCCTTGTTTCTTCTGTCTCAACACCTACCTCTTCCTTGCTTAAACCTTTCCATTCCAGTGTTCCCTACATTCTACTTTATTCCCCTCTTAAGACAGCGTCCTCCCATGGCCTCTTTATAGTTATTCTCTCTTCTTTAAAAGACTCACTGGCTTGAATTTGAAACGCCCTGTTTTGACCTCTCTGGGAAAGAACCGTCACACTTGTCTCAAAGCTGATTTCAACATGTATTCCTTTTCCGAGTGCGTGCGTGTGTGCGTGCGTGCGTGTTAACAAGCTTTTTGGAATTTAGACATTGAATAATTTACTATAAAACTACACGAGCTAGAGAGATGGCTCAATAGGAGCACAGGCTGCTCTTCCAGGGGTCCTACGTTCAATTCCCAGCAACCACATGGTGGCTCACAACCCTCTGCAATGTGATCTGATGCCCTCTTCTGTTGTGTCTGAAGACAGTGATAATATACTCATATACATAAAAACAACAACTAAAAACTTCGTTTGTTTTCTTTACATTCAAGTGTATCTTCAGTCTTTATGAAGCCCCTATGCTATGGCCCCAAACATCAGTAGCTTTTCTGTGCGTCTCCTCTTTTTCCTTTCTATCCTGAAAAGACAAGCTCCAAGTCTGTGGCTGTTCACCAGGAGCCTTGCTCATACCTCTGCCTGCGCTGTCTTTCCACAGAGCCAGTGGCAGCCTCAGCTGCAGCAGCTGCGTGACATGGGCATCCAGATGACGAGCTGAGCCTCCGGGCCCTTCAGGCCACGGGAGGTGACATCCAAGCAGCCCTGGAACTCATCTTTGCTGGAGGAGCCCCGTGACCTTCTTGTATCTGAGCACCTAGCAAACTGCAGAGGCTGTTCCTGCAGGAGGCACTTGTGAAGTTGCTTCTAGATTCCCCCACCCCACCCCAATATATCTGATGCTCCCCTCGCCTGCTGTGTCTGGTTCTTGGCCTTCCTATTGATCTTAACTGGTGGGAGCAGCTTGGCAGCAAGATGTATGGTTTTGGTGCTGTGGTGTCAGGGTTCAGGTTGCTCTTGAGTAGGAGATTTGGGGCCAGTGTCATGGGAGTGCTGTGTAATACCATGGTCACCTTAGACAAGTCCCCAGCAATGCCCCATCTGTTTTGGTGCTTTAGAGCCTGAGGCTGAAGCGAGCTACACCCCAGTCTTCAAGGGTAGTTGCTGAGTTACAGAGAAGGCCAGAGGAGACTGTGACCTCTGATGAAGTCCAGGGAGTGACCTGGTGGATTCTGGATGTGGCAGGAGAGAATATTTGTCAAACGATTCCATGTCCCTACACTGACTGTGTCTCACCAAACATCCTTTGATGTATGTTCTGTAATTCAGGAATCCAACTGTGCCAGGAAATGTGTCCCTTTCCTGTGTCCTAAAGGCATAAAGACAAGAGCAGTTAAAAATAATACTAGCACCAGCAGTACAAACAGAGCTGAACTTTAATACTGAGGAGAACCCAGCTGCTGCTTATCTGTCTGTGCCCTGGTTCTGAGGTATTTCCTGCAGGGTCATAGGTATGTCCAGGTTGACAAAATGAGTTTCATGTGCTTCAAGTCGGTTAGGGAGAGAAAGTCGATCCCTTCAATAGTTCTTGGACTCATGGGGCTGATGTGGTAGTCAGGACCTCAGAAGTCTGTCCCAGCTTTGGTGTTGGCAGACATTCCATTCACACCATCTCCAGTCATGGCCATGTGGCCCCTGCTTGTCTCCTCTTGGGACAGAAAGTTTCCCATGAAAGTATAATTCTTTTCACCTCAAGGAGCCACATGGAACTGGTCTGTGCTATTTCTCCACCTGTAGTTTAGTTACTTGGTCATTCTATATGTCCCTCTGACCCATCCTCCTGATCTTGGCCCCCAGCACATCTTGGGCTGTATGACCTTTATATTAGTAATCTTAAAGGGAGGTACTCAGAAGAAGACATTATTCCAGATAGACCCTTTTTGAAGTTTCTGCATTTCCTTCATGATCCTGAGTTGATGTTGAGAAGTATTATGGTAGACACAAAGGCCGAGGGCCAGTGGTGGTCAGATGGTGCTGATGCTGCCCCTCCTGTGCACGCCCTAAAGCTAGCCTCCTCTCTGGTCCTCTGCTCGGGGCTTATGAGCTCATGCATCCCTTTCTGTTGCAGAACATTTGGGTGTCTTGGCTCTTTGTGGAACAACTCCTGGTACCTGGTACACAGCTTCCCAGAATTGAGCTGAACAGTTTCCCTTGTTTGTCAGGTCTTTCCTCCATGGGCTTGGCACATTGGCTTTGCTTCCTGTGGTCATATTTAAACAGTCCATGTTGGGCCTGATAAGTGCCCCCACTGAGCCCGGGGCTTTCCATGGGCTGAGGGCTCCTTCCTTGCCATTGTGCTTTTCACTCTTTCAACAAACAGTGAGCCTCTATGTCACGTAAACATGGTGGCCTCCTTGCTCCTGAAGAGCTATGCTATTGGTAAGACAGGCAGACCTTGCCCACTAAACCCTGATGAAAGCTGGGCCAGATATGGCCCAGGTTGAGTGGACAACTCATGGAGAAGGAAGCTCATTTAGATTAGGAGTATGTGTGTTAAGAGGAGCTGCCTGGAGAGAGCTAGGTTGGAAGGTTAAGGAAAGAAATGTATATGCTGTGTGGCTAGTCATGGAGGGGGATGTCTGTGTGCTGTGTGGCTAGCCATGGAGAGGGACGTCACTGTGCTGTGTGGCTAGCCATGGAGAGGGGATGTCGATGTGCACCTGCTGGTGTGGAAAGGAAGTCGGGCCACAGGAAGTCAGAATTTTAACTGGGCAAGCAGCTTTGCATCTTAGGTCATTCTGGCTTCTGGTTGGCGAACAGATTGGTGATAGACAAGGGAGAAGAGTGGAGAGGTTGAGGCAGTGGGCCACTTTGATTGGCAGAGGTCTGGCCTGGCAGTAAAGGAGAGCTTGGGGGATAGTTGCCATGATTAAAACAGACTTCAGTCTTTGGAGAGTGTACTACTAGCATTGCCATTAAACAGATGGAAACAACAAGGTTCAGAGGAGAAATCCTGTCTACGATTTCATGTTAGGAAGTGGACAACTAGAAACTGACTCTGGCGCAGTTGTTTTTTTCTGCACCTGTGGCCTCTGAGATGGGAGGAGTAGGTGTGAGGGTCGTCAGCAGGCTAAGGAGCTCTGGTTCTCTCCTGAGGGGCTCTCAGAAGAACACACTATTCCAGGGATGCCCCTATTGTTCTTTACCTACTCTGCAAAAAATTTTTTAAGTTTCCACATTTCCAGTCTTGGGTTGATGCTGAGAGGAGTATTTGCCCTGGCAACAAAGACTCGGAACTCTCTAGGCTTCTGGGTGCCAAACCTTTTGTGCCTCAGGAATCTGCCTGGAGTCCTTCCTTGTGGAGTGGCTATGCAGGACAGTAGGGCGGGGTGGGGGTGGGGTACCAGATTTGTATGTGAGATAATCCAACAGCTGTGTGGGGGATGGATTTGTGGGAAGTGAGACTTCGGATGGGTAACCAGTGAGAAGGTTGGTTATCTCCAGATGGGACACTAGGACCAACCACGCTGCAGCAGGGGAGCTCAGGAGCAGAGGAATGTGAGGTGTGAAGGGCAGACCAGATCTGGGAGTGGGGAGGAGGGGAGAAGCAGGATGTGAGTAGGTAGATGTTGATGCTGCCAAGGATAAGGAACCGGGGTTACATTTGGAATAATCAAGACCAGTTTGGACATAGTGAGCTCGAGGTTCCAAGACAGCCAGGCAGTGGTGCTTGGGCTGAGATAGAAATCAGGAAATTTAAAGTTCAAGGTTGTGTTGGCATCATACGAGGAAATCATCTCTCCAGGAAAACGTGGAAGAAAATAGATAGCTATAAAGGAGCTGGGCTTTATGGGAAACCGTGACTGGGAGATGTGGGAAGGAGAAGAGGTCACCAAAATGGGATGGAAGGAAGTGGACAGGGCATGGTCAGTGCTGTCAGCCTGGTCACAGAATGCCTACCTTGTACTTGGGGACGTAAGCCTTGGTGACCTTGGGGAGATGTTACACTGGAGCTGGAGCTGGGTCTCAAGAACTGGCCCTGAATAAGTAGTGGGCAGTGGAGGCCAGGAGGCCAGTGATCCTAGTGAAGGAGAGGGGTTGGGGTGGAGTGAGCATTTGCAGTTCAACAGAGGTGAAGTTGGAATTGATGACGAGAACTTTTCTAGGAAGCTGAGGGGAAAAAAAGGAAGAGAGACCCCAAAATAGAATATGCAAATATGCAGAGATGGGTGAGCTTTTTGAACAGATCTCTCTCCTGATATAACTCAAATTTGGCTGGGCTGACATGGACGGGGCTGGCACAGCTTGCTGGGCACATGGGCCTGGGTTCTGCTCCTCGCCTCAGCCCCATCTGGCCTGGGCCCCAGACCAAGCTCTCAGAGCCCTACCCTGAGGTGGCTTCTCATTTCCTCTGCCACAGGCCTTGGCAGTGACTGTTTGGTGAGGATGTTGGGGGAATTTATTGATATGCCTCTCTGTTTGCCTCCCCTGACTCCCACGTTTCAGCCTTCTCTGGCTCTGGGCCATATTCATGTCAGCTTAGTTACACTCGTTCCTGTGGGCTTGGCCATGTCTTGGTCCCATATATTTATTCTGCAGTTTCTGGTAACAGAATTCAGCCTTCTCCAGGCCAGAAATGCCTTTTCACAATGACCCAGGCTTCTGCCTCAGCAAAGCTAGGTCCCAGCAGCGCCACACAGTAATGCTCATTTATCGGGCATTCCGTGCTAGGACTGAGTTGGGACCCACGGTGCCATCTCAGTGCATTCTCATAACAACCTTGAAAAGCAGGTTTTTATTATCCTGTGCCCATGAGTGCTGCCAGTTAGGAGACGTGACTATGCGTTGGGAAACCAGCCTTTCTAGGGCTTGGGTGAGAAAGTGTATCCAACATAATCCCCTCCTTACCGTCACCTAGGCTTTGTCCCCATCCCACAATCTGGAGGCTACCTGGGCCGAAGACTGTATTAAACCCTCACCCTGAGAGTAGCAGTTTAGGCATGAGAGGGAACAAACTTCTAAGACCAATCGGAAGTTAGATCACTTCCATACATGGCTTGTATTCTGGGAGCCTCGGTTGTGTCCTGTTTGACATTTTATTCCATGCCTGTAGATAGTGACAGTGTGTGTATCAGAGACACAAGGTACTCCAGAGTTGGGTTGGGGACTATTCAAGGAGTTGGACTCCTACCACCTAAGGTAGCACAAAGGAAGTCTAAGGTAGAGGACTAGAATAATCCTTTAATTGAGGACCAAAAATCCAATTGCTAAGGGCTAGAGAGATGGCTCAGTGGTTTAGAGCACTGCTTTTCAGAGGACCTGAGTTCAATTCCCAGCAACCACATGGTGACTTACAACCATCTGTAATGGGATCCAATGCCCTCTTCTGATGTGAGTGCACTTTCATTCATTAAATAAATAAATAAACAAACAAATAAATACAATGTATCCTGGCTTCAAAAAAGAGGACATCTAAAAACAAAACAAAACCCGCAAATTTGGGGTTGAAGAGATGGCTCAGTGGTTACTTATTGAGTATTCAATTCACAAATGCCTGTAACTATAGCTCCAGGGAATCTGACACCAGTCTCTGAGGATATCTGTACACACACACACACACACACACACACACACACACGTCAAAGAATGTGACCTAAATTTGTGAAGGATCTGTATTCTAGAAAGAGTGAATAGAGCCGGGCGGTGGTGGCGCACGCCTTTAATCCCAGCACTTGGGAGGCAGAGGCAGGCGGATTTCTGAGTTCGAGGCCAGCCTGGTCTACAGAGTGAGTTCCAGGACAGCCAGGACTACACAGAGAAACCCTGTCTCGAAAAATACCAAAAAAAAAAAAAAAAAAAAAAAAAAAAAAGAGTGAATAGACAGGACTGTGTGGGTTTAGAGTGTAAATTTCGGACCATTATTTGGCAGTCTTCTAGAGGAAGACTTTGTGCAGAGCTCAAGAAGATGGGCTGGGGTCCTCCATGATGGAGTGCATTCTCATCAGGGGCATGTACTTAGAGGCTGTCTGAGGCCACGAGGGCTGTGGTAAGAGGCTCCCAAGTTGGACTGCATGCATGCCTTTTGAGTACTATGTTTGGTCCCAAGAAGTGCGATTTGTGAGTTCTTACATTCATGAGAAAAGGTGAGTGGTTTGGGGGAGCACCAGTCAACATACATGTGATCTTATTGATAGGGTCCTAGCAAGCCCAAGGATCATGTAAGAGATAGGGTCCTGGAACCCTATCCTATGTAAAACATAATAAAAGTACATGTAGCCAAGTGTCCAAATCAGAAGGAAATGCAGAAGGTGGAATGAGAATGCTTTATTCCAGTCCAGAAAGGAGCAAGGCTAGGTAAACAACTGCGTTAGCTCCTCTTTTTCATTTTGTAAACAAAGAAACCATGGTGGCTTATACCTGCCATCCCAATACTCAAGAGGCTGAAGCAGGAGGACTGTTGTAAGTTTAAGACCAACCTGGACTACAAGAGAGTAAGATCCTGTCAAGAAGAAAAAGAAGAGGAGGAAGAGGAAGGAGAGGAGGAAGAGGAAGTGTAAGAGGATAAGGAAAAGAAGGAAGAAGGGGGAGAAGGATAAGCAAAAAGAGGAGGAAGAGAAGGGAGAAGGAGGGAGGAGGAAAAAGGAAGGCAGGAAGGAAAGAAAGAGAGAGAAAAAGAAAAAAAAAGAAAAGAAAGAGGAATCAGAGTTGGCATGGGACAGGGCATTGCCAAATAACTTAGCCGCCAAGCTGAGATAGGAACCTTCCAGATCCATCTAGTCAGGAGATTTTGTCAGAACTGACGGGTCCCATGTGACTTCATGTGACTTTATCTGTTCCAGGGCCTGGAGACGAAGAATGGAAGCTCAGAGATGGGTCTGTGGCCTGCGAATGGGCTGGAGGGAGGAGCTTTCTCTGGAAAGATTTGGGAATTTCTGTCCTGTCCCTAAGACTTGTCTGCTCTACAGTGGACACCAGGTGGCGCTCCCACCACAAGCCCAGTGCCACCTAAGGATGCTGAGCTGTCTCACCCAGTCATACTTGAGCTGACTGCCTAACGGAAGGTGAAAAAGTCTAGCTGTTCTCTGCCTGTCCTCACTAAATATTCCTCTGTGGATTTTCACATTTTGATCTCATTGAGTTTTTAACAATTTAGGGTAGAGATCAAATAAAAAAGGTGTGTATGATGACAGATACAGGTATAGGTTGGCACTGGGCAGTGCAGACCAGAGGGGCTAAGTAGTGTGTGTTGCTTTTGAAGCCTTTCAATCAGAGTTGGTAGCTGGTAGACTCTGGTCTGGCTTAGGGAAAGAGAGCATGAACTTGAGAACAAGATGGTGATGGTTTGGATAGGTGTGTAGCAGTGAGGTATGGTACTAGGATCTGTAGAGCCTAAAGGGCTCTGCACTCACTCCTACCCAGGCATACCTAGGCATGTGGCCATAAACAATGGTGACTAAAGCTATTGTGCCATGCTTGTGAGACAGACAGGCATGATGTGCAGAATGGTCCAGATGTGGCCTAAAAACTGTTTTGTTTCCTAAAACTTTAGTTTGTTTTCGATCTCTCTCTCTCTCTCTCTCTCTCTCTCTCTCTCTCTCTCTCTTCTCTTGTATCTATCTATGTATCTATCTATCTATGTATCTATCTATGTATCTATGTATCTATGTATCTATCTATGTATCTATCTATCTATCTATCTATCTATCTATCTATCTATCTATCTATGGGTGTTTTGCCTGTTCACATGTCTGTGCACCATATGCATGCAGTGCCATCAGCCCCTGGAACTGGAGTTCTAGTCAGTTGTAAGCTACCATGTGGGTACTGGGAATAGAAGGTACATCCTCTGGAAGAGCAACCAGCGCTCTTACCCATCAAGCTATCTCTTTAGCTCCTAAGACCTGGCATCATGCATCTCTGTTAACTTTTCTGGATCATTTGGTGACACTTTTATTTGATGATCTCTTTAAACCAGAGAGTTTGAGCAAAGACTTAAGTTTCCAACTTCACTTGAAAAGCCAGTCTATCTGCTGACTGTTCTGTGGCCCCCATGGTCTGGAGCTGAGTAGCAGCTGTCCTGTAAACCGCATTCCACCCATGACCTGCCTAATCTGTGTGCCTCTGACAATTAGGGGTCATGAAGATGAGTAAATAGTTTCTGTTGTTAGAGGCAGGTCTGGGTGGAGACTTAGTGGCAGGCATGGATTCCTACATGAGGAGGACATCAAAGGACTGGCGCTACCAATAATCCTGAGCATTTAGATTCTCAGACTATTGTATCTGTGGACATTAGTATGGTGGTCAACATGTGTGTATGTTGTACCTCCTCACTGAATCCTTGGGCCTCTTGTTGGGGTAGGTCATGCCTTCAAGGTCATGCCATGGAATCAAGACCGAGGAAAGCTTGGGAATGGAGAAGCAGACTGAGTTTAGTCCTGAAGGGTAAGAGGCTCTGTTGAAATATTGTGATGGACCACAGGACCTCCACTGGTTCTAGGCCATGAAGCTCCAATCTGTACATGTCCAGATCCTTTGATTTCTCAAGGACACATGTTGGATTTGGCTGTACCTCCTTGGCCCACAGGGTGCAGGCCTGTATCCTTTCTAGTAGTCTTGTCTCCCACTCTTCTACTTCTGGAGTTATGTGAGGGGAAGCAGAGGTGTGTCTCCCCTGCAGACTTGCCATCATCTGTATCCGTTGCTTCTTCTTCTGATCCTTCTCCATCACTGGTCATGAGTCGGGGGTATGCCTTGGTTCAGGCTCAAGAGCCAGCTTTGGATTCTAACGAGGCAGGCAAGCCTGTCACTACCTATATGTTTTGATTTCCCTGTGTTACTTGAGTCAGGAACTTCCAAGTCAGTGCTGATACCTGTTCCCTTCTGTTGCTTTTTCTTCTATAGGACCAAGGAGCAGGCTGCCATCTGGCCTGTCCCTTAGTCCCAGGGTCTGTCTCGGAGAAAAGACAGCCTTCAGCGCCACTTCTCACTCTAGCATGCAGCCTTGAAAAAATGCTTTGGCTTCTACCCCTAGTTTCCATCTGTTCCCTATTGCTTAGGAGGCTGAGTCTGGCCCCTGGCCTGCCCTTCTGCTCAGCATGCAGTAACCTAGCCCTGTCTGGGTCCTTCTGAAGATTGTTTAGACCCAGACTGCAGCCAAGTACCAGAGGCAGCATGCAAAGACACATTGCACTGATGGAAGCTAAGGTGTTGGCCCTAGAGAGATCACCTGAGTTAAAGTACCAGCTCTGTCTCTGTCTACCTGAGCAAGCTTAGGTATATTGTATCACCTTTCTATGCCTTAATTCACCTTCTTACAGAGAGATATGAACCTAGCTCCTAGAATCACAAAGTCTGTGTTAAAATGAGACAGTGAAATGTATGTAGCATGTAATAGTAATCACACTATTGGCAATTGTTATTAGTCAGAAAACTTGGCTTTCTGTCTCCATTCACTAATTTCCAATTGATCTCAGACAGACCCCTGTTGTCCTGGATGCCTCAGTTTCTTCCCTAAGATGGAATTATGCTTCCTTACTCAGAGGAAAAGAATGTAGGTCTAGCAGGAATGATGTAGGCGGAAGTGGGTTGCATTTTATGAGTTACTGTGCACATGGGTAATGTTTTCATTTCAGATGCACTTGAATTCTTGGTTCTTAAAGGCAGAGATAGGTGATTTCTTAACTTGCCTCAATCATTTATAGAAATGAGGACACTGGAGGGCATAACTGCTCAGAAAATGAGTCACTAGGCTAGAAAGCAAGTATCATTCTTCGAAGTTACTTTGGCCTGGTCAGTTTGCCAGCTTTAGGGCCACAAGATTCAGTGCAGGTCCGGGAAGGAGTTCTCGGGCTGTCTGTAGCCTTTTCTCTCTGGGGTTGCCATCCTAGGCATCATGAAGGTAGTGACTCCGTGTATAGTGTAAGGAAGCTAGCCCTGTAGTGGCTCTAGACCCCTCCCCTCATGGAGAGCTGGAGGAATTCACCTTAGTGATGGGGGTACTTTGGGGCTTTCAGGAATGGAGAAAACCGCTAGAAACAGAATGTGCAGTTGGCAGAGCTAAGATTCACGGTATCAAAACTTTGCTGCCCATAGAGCAGTGAAGCGGCCTGGCTCTGAGGTCAGGGCGTCCTGCACAGTGTCTTTGCCTGTGTCTGCAGCATGCTCAATATGTCTAGGTTTGTGGGTTTTGAAGGTCGAGTCTTTGTTTACTTCTGTTCCCTCTTCCTCATCCTGTCTCTTCTTGGTGCAGTACACCTTAGACTACATATACAGTAAGCAGTAGATAATGACATGCTGACCTGATAGATTTCTCCGTTATGGCTCCCAGGGTTACAAGCAGAGGTAGGGAGTCTCTGAGCAGTCTCCCATCTCTGGCCCAAGGGACATGGGAGACCTTTTTAAAAAGAGCAGACAAAGTGGCTCTGAGACCATAAGCCAATGACAGAGTTCCCTGGGTTGTTCAGGTGACTACAGAGGGGCTGGGGCCTGGACCCTCTGATGGAGCTACCTACCAGGTTACCCTTGGTATAGGTAACTGAGCCTTAGGCAGAGAAAGAGACCCCTTCAACTGGTCTGACCTTCCCTCTCCGACTGAGTCTTCTGCCCCTCACTTTCTTCTTGGGGAAGGGGCCTTCCTAATTATATCCCCCTCAGCGCACATGGAAATGAGTTGGATTTTCTGAGCATACACCAGCTGGCTGGGGGGAGGCAGCCCAGAAGGCTGCTGGCTGGGGAAGGGAGGAGAAAGGAGAGGGAGAGGAGGAAGCCAGGCCAAGATGAAAAATTCCCAGTGTTCTCTCAGGCAGAGCAATAGTGGGGCGTTGTGGGCACCCCACACATCATAGACCTCCCCTCTCTCCTCTACAGAGGAAAGCATATTGCTCCAACTGATAGGATCAGCGGAGAGCCGAGTCCCACTCTGGCAAGCCCATTCTCTGTGAATGGTTCTCTGACTACAAACCACTTAGCTGGCAGCAAGGGGGGTTGTCCGGTGTTGGACTCATCCATGCGCTGAGAGATCCTTACGGATTTCCTAGGCCTTTCTTTCCACTGGGGCGAGGGAAGTGGAACCGAAGCCCAGAGGAGGGATGGGATCTTCCCCTCACGACGGATTACAAATCTGTCTTCTTTGCAGCTGGGTTCTCCCGGTGGAGTTGCCTGCGTGCGGGTAGCGAAGGTTCTCCTGGCTGCGGTCACCTCACAAGCTAGGGGCCACCGGCAAAGCTAGAAAAGGCTGCGAGGGGCGGGGGGGGAGGGGTGGGGTGGGGTCAGGCGTTTGACTCCGCCTCCTGGCGCTAGGTTCTGCCTGCGGCCGGGCGCTGGCTCAGTCTCGGCTGCTTGCCGCTGTCGCTCCGGGGCTGCGGGATGACGCCTCCTCCTCCCGGACGTGCCGCCCCCAGCGCACCGCGCGCCCGCGTCCTCAGCCTGCCGGCTCCGTTCGGGCTCCCGCTGTGGCTACGGCTGGTGCTGGTGTTCTGGGTGGCCGCCGCCTCCGCCCAAGGCCACTCGAGGAGCGGACCCCGCATCTCCGCCGTCTGGAAAGGTAGGCGGCGCCGCGCGGCCGGCGGGGCGCGGGATCGGACGCTGTGCGGGGCGGGTGCAGAGTGTGCGGCACCCGGAGAGAGTGCGTGTGCGCAGCTCTGCGGGTCTCAGGCTGGCCCCGAAGGGAGCGTGTGGGTCCCGGTGAGTGTATGTGAGTGTGCGTACTGTCACGCCGGAGCGGGCTGGAGCGCTGCAGCGTGCGAGCGAGTGGCTGGGGCCCGGGCCCAGCTAAGTGGCGCTCCAAGTCCAACGGCAGCTCTGAGCCCGAGCCGCAGCGCCGGAGCGCGGGGGGAGGCTGCGGGCCCCTGCCTCACCGAGGCTCTTTGGCTCTCCGCCACGGTGTCTACTATACAGGACCCTTCTTTCCCCTGGCCAGCTTCCTCACCCCGACCTCCTCCTTGCGAGCTGCGGGCTCTGCTGGCACGCGGGGCTCAGGCTCGGCTGGTGAAGGGGGCGCGGACCCATTGCCGCCGCCGCTGCGCTCGGGCTGCGGGAACAAAGACCCCGCCGCCTGCCCCCGCCCCCGCCCCGGCCCGGAGCGCGGGCCAGGCAAGGGGGTGGGCACCCTGCGGCGATCCGGGACAAGGTGCGGTGCAGGGGCTCCGTGCACCTGGGCGCTGTCTCCGAAATGCTAGGACCAGCCGCTCCCCCCTTGCCCGCACGTGGCAGTTGTCACCAGAAATCAGCACTAGCACGGGGAAGGGGGACAGTGCCCATTGGGTGGGGCGAGGCCATTGGGACCCCCCAAGCAGCATGTCTGGGGAGGAGTGTGCAGCCTTAGGACTGTAGTGAATATGAGACCCTGAGGGACTGGAATCTCTCCTTCGGGCTTCTCAGTTTAGACCCACAGACGGTGGGACAGAAAGCTGGCTGGCTAGGTTGGGGTTGGAGGCTTTCTGCCACTAGGGACCGAGCTCCCCTCCCTGCATTGCACACAAATGCCTCCCCGCCCCCAGGCAAACTCAGCTCTGTACCCAAATTTGGCATCTCTGCAGCCCCTCCCCTAGTGGTGATGGGGGACTCACACCGGGGGCTGGGGGTACTGGTCTTGTCTGTCCCTACTGTCCCTTTGATGCCTTGGTAGTTTGCAGGGATTGTGGAAGTCTGAGCCTTATCTGGGGCAGGTATTCTTAGCAGAGGGGGGGAAACCCACATAAAATGAGTGGCCCGAACTGCCGCAGCAGCTCAGAGAATGTGACTTGCCCAAGGTCACTGGGCAGTGTGGGCACTCACTGTGCAGGAGGGGGCTCTGATCTGACCCTGGATCTGTCCTGGGCCAGAGTTAGGGAAAGGAAAAGGATTTAGATGGTTCTCCAACCATAAACGAGGTACTCTGGTCTCCACCTCCGCCATCCAGGCAGAGGTATGCCCCGTGGGAGGGGAGCATCTTAGGCTCGACTCTGGACCTCCCGTTCATGGTGGACACCTGCACCCGCCACAGTCGCACCACTTCAGCCTCTCTCCCTCTGTCCCTGCCAGCAATTTAACTTCCTCTGTCCCCTTGTATCTTGGACAGCACAGCGCATGAGTACACCAGAGGAGACAAATGGTTATGTCTGAGTGTTCTGGAATCTCCCTCTGTATCAAACTCCTTTCATTTGATTGTGCTTGTCCCCCCCTGACATCCCCCCCAAATCCTTCCTTGACCTCCCGCCACATACTTAATGCTTTCCCACTTGTTAGCACTTAATGCATGCTCTCTGTCCCTGGCACTTAGTCCTCCCTTACCCTGAGACTATTTAAAGCTACTTTCAGCCCTCTTACCCACTTTTGAAGCTCCCAGCCCATCTCTACGCGGCCGCTTCCCTTGCCTGCACTTCACTGTGTGACCACACTGGTAATGCACTATTGACCCCCTCTGGCTGGGATCCACCAGACACTCACCAATCTTGTCCAAGGACAGTCTGCAGTCTCCTTCACAAGTGCCAAGTGCCCCACTGGCCAGACAGGCCCTGCCATTCACCTGCCCCCAAGCCCCCAGGGCCACCAGCTGGTGATGGTGTGCCCGGCTGACAGCTGCCTCCTGTCTCCTATGGGGTAACACATGGCAGTCGGGTAGTAGGGAGTTTGGATAGGGCCAACCTAGGCACAGAGTGAGTGAGAGAGACCCTCTGAAGCTTTGCAATAAGTCTAGGGCCCCGTCTGCCAGTGGATGGGACATAGCGGGTTGACTAGACTACGGCTGGTGGTAACCCCACATACTTTTCTCTACAAGACATAGGCTTAGAGTATAGTTTTGAATCAGGACAGAATAAGGACTGGGACAGGTATGAAAATGTCTTTATTTTCTTTGCTTGGTTCCCACCCTCACTCTAAGCCTTAGGGAAAGATTCAAGGAAGGGCTCTGAGAGGGTCCCAGACTGCAACTGTTTGCAACCAGAGGGTGTTCCGTCACAGCCTGCTAGGTATCCTTAGCTCTGCACCTGTCTTTGACTCTCAGAGGTTTCCAGAGCAGGAAGAGCTCTGGAGGTAGTCCCCATGGGCCATCGCTAACTTGTGAGTCAGTCAACAATGTAAGAGTATGACTCTGATCTTCCTTCAAACAAGGGCGGGAGACCGTGGATGGCAGGTGAGGGCATAGTGTGGCAAGAAGTTGGTATACTTGTTAGGCTGTGTATTTCTTCCCAGGAGTTGGAGAAGGAGAAGCCCATGGAGTCTTGACCCCCAAGTCAGAGTGATCCAGCCTGTCCGCAGAAAGAAAACAGTCCAGTCTCCAGTCCCTCACTGCCCAGCTGCTTCTTCCCCCTCTGGCCCAATTAAACAACAGGATGTTGTTGTTGACTTAGGAGCTGCTGGGTAGCCATTAAGGTGCCACTCCCCAGGGTAGGGGGGTTGTTGTCACCTCCTCCAGGGCATGAGGTCACAGCTGGGGCTCCCCAAGCATCAGCATTTCCAGTGGAAATCCCTGTCCCCTTGGGGGACTTAGATGAATTCATCACCTTCAAGGTGAACCCCCTGCAGAACTGAGGGGGGGGGCAATCCCCAAGAGGAAAGGGGGTTTCCTGAGCTGCAAGAGATGCTTGGTGCTGTCCCCAGAAGCTCCCTACCAAGTTCTGTGATGGCTCTGTGCTGAACATTGAAGATTCTGAGAGGAGGTATCGGGACGGAACTGCAGATCTAAGTCGACTCAGTCGACTCTGGCACCTCAGGTGGAAATAGGTGGGAAGTCAGTCAGGAACCTAGTTCTGGCCTGAGTGTTCTGGCTTCATTTATTCTGTGACTCTGAGTAAGTCTTTGCCTTTTTCTGAGCCTCGCCTCAGATGTCAGAGAGAGGCAGGGAGACTTTCATTCATTGGTGGGCCACAATTCTTCCAGATTCCTTTTTCTTTGGGATGAGGAGGGCAAAGAAGAGGCTGAGGTGGCCAGTTTAGATCTTGGTGTTAAGTAACTGAAACCCGGGCAGTCAGGGGAAGTCCTTGAGTCTTGTTTCTTTCTTCTCTTTCCTATCATGGGCTGAAAGTCAAGGATCGGTTGCAGGGAATGGCCTGTTGGTTGTGACCTCAAGGGTGGACACATATTTAACAGGCGCTTTCTGAGTTCAGCTTTCTGCTGGTTCTAGATTGAACTCAAGGGTGCAGCCGAGAAACTAAACGAGTTAGTGTCCTTGTAGCTAGGAAGCCTGGGCAGATGAACCTGTGACAGGATCTCAACAGAGGGCAGCCATGGGGCTGGGGAAGTCTGCCTGGCCAGCGGATGCGGTAGCAAAGCTGAGATGACAGAGGCGGGAATTGGCTGGGTGAGGAAGGGACATGGGAAGCACCTGTCTGACAGGGGTGAGTCAGCTTTGGCCAGGGATCCAGCAAGGTGTCCCCTCACCCCCCACTGTTTAGCCCCAGTGGCCTGGGACTTGCTATGTAGTCTAGTGTGGCCTTGAACTCGAATAAATCTACCTGTCTCTGCCTCCCTAGTGCTCGGACTAAAGGCCTGTGCATCACTGTACCTGACTTCAGCATGTTTCTTGGAGATATGTGAGCTGGGCCTCTTGACACTGCATGGACAGCCTTCTAGAGAAAGACAGTGACAGGCAAGGCTGTCCTACATCCCTGAGGGAAGTTGTGGTGGGGTCCAAGCCTACTAGGACCTCCCCATCAGCTCCTGACTAGGGGAGGATTCTTCACGTAGGAGGCCTGCCATGCCCTTTCTCTGCATGTAAGGCAGAAGAAACTCCCTTGTGTCCAAACCCTGTATTGCAGACAGGGTTTGCAGGCACGATTCATCTGACCAATTCCTCCTTCCAGAAACCTTGGTCCCTTTTGAGAATAGATAATTTTCTAGGCTGAATATGATGTTTTCTGCACTTGGAAGAAGTAAACTGTTCACTTGTCTTTGAGGAGTGCCAGGCCAGGTGGTCTGTGAGGCTCAGCCTGCAGGGGGCAGTCACGAGAACAATGACCCTAGAGTTGCCTGCTAGAATTGCAGCTGACAACCTGGCCTCCACCGGCTTACCCCTCGTTGGACCCCAATTCAGGGTGGCTGTGTCTTAAGAGACTCACCACACTTCCCTGCCTCTTACTAGCATCTCTGAACCAAAAGACTTCTGCTTCTTAGGTTCCTTTTTCGGCCACCCCAGAAACCTTGCTCCTCTTCAGAGATAAGAGAAGCTCTTGATCTGCCCTGGCCATGCAAGAAGGACCGGCCGCCAGATGTATGAACATCTGGCTGTCAGTGAGCCAGGCAGACCAGAGAAAAAGGAGAGAGTAAAGGAACCACAGCCCTGGAGCTATAGTGTCCAGAGGCTTCTACCTTCCTTAGCCAGCCCAGGTCCCAAGTTGCTGCCCTACCACAGGAGAAGGCTCTCCAAGCCTTATCCTGCATCAGGCCTTATCCTGGCCACACTGTCCCGTATGTAGATTGTACTCTGACATCCTCAACACCCCTCCGTTCCTCTGGGACACTCTGCTGCGTATTCTCCCCTGAACACACACAGCCATGCAGAGCTGTTTCCTCAGAGCCTGGTGGTTGCCCTCTGACTCTTCTCTCCATCCTTCCCTGCACCCACTGCTCCCCAGGGCATCCTCCCTGCACCCTACCTACCCTCCTCTTCAATCCCCTCCTCCTGCTTGTCGATTCTTTCTCAGTTCCATTGAGGAACCTTCTGAGATGACCACAATTTACCCAGCCTGACGGCACAGAACTCAGCGTATAAGAAATATGTCAGAGAGAAGCTGGGCCAACCACACTGGCCCCAGATGGGGGAAACTAAGGCCCAGAGATGGCAGAATAGACTCAAGGTCACTGGGAAAATAGGTGGAACTAGTGTCAAGGCTGTGCTTTTCTGCCCTGAGCTCACTGGTGGCCCAGCTCTCTGCCCCTTCCCAATTCTGGGTCTAGGGCTTCTAAAGCCTGTTACCCCCTTGATCTGTTTAAACTGAACCCAGAGACTTTCTAGCCACACCCACCAAGACCCTCAGATTTGGACCTGCTCCATATAGCTCTGGACTTTACTGAACAGAGCTTGGGTCTCAGGGGCAGGTTGCTCTGTGTCATGGCTCAGGCTAATCTGGATTTAACCACAACAGCAGCCTGGGGATTAGGTTGATCCTTCGGGGCCTCCTGTACTCCTGCTTCTAATCAAGACCCTGGGCTTTGGGCCAGCATCCCGGGGACCCTAATTGTAGAGGGCAGCCAGCCCTTGACCCCTGCCTGCACCTTCATTCAGCTCCTGGGAGAGAGAAAGCAGTAGAAGCCCCATGCTTGCCCAAGGGAGCTGTTAGTGATGGAAAAGGGTCCCCTGGGAAGTCAGGAGTGCACAGCTGAGACTATGACAGAAGGTTGACATGGGTGATACAGTCAGGGGAAGAAGAAGGAAAGAGCAAGGGATGGGGACACAAGGTATAGCTGGCGCTGTGCCTCAGCATACCAAGTGAGGTCACCATGATAAGCACTGTGCCCCATAGGTGGCTCGAGAGCCTCTTCTAAAATGTCCGCTCCTCTGAAGAGTGGTAGGAGGCTACCCCCTCCTAACGGTTGACCTTTCCTATCTTGCCCAGCCCTGGCAATGGACGGTGGGCCCTCCTTTGCAGCACCTCACATATCTGGTGAAATCCCACCAGACCCAGTGTGATCTGAGAGAAGGGAACACAATCAGAGAGTGCAGGGCAGAGTAGTGAAGGCTGGAGCAGTCTGGAACACTTCCTGGAGCCAGGGGATTTGAGCTAGATGTTCAAGGACAAGTGAGATCCACATGCAACAGAAAAAGGACGGGGCAGTGAGCGCTGGCCGTGTGCACATGGGAATTAGACATAGCAGGGATGCTCACAGACAGGCGGACCTCGACTGCCCTGCTTTTGGGGACTGGTCCCTGCTGGGATGGACAGCCTGGGAGCTGTGGTGGGATCCTGAGCTTAGAGCCAGAGTGGAGATGAATGCCACGGTGTGTGTTGACTGGCTGGGAACCTGGTTGGGTGTACAGTAGAAAAGGACTGGGGTGCGTACTCAGCCCAACCGCTTCCTAATAAGGACAGAGATCCCAGATTTATCTTCCCAGTTTGTCATACTGGCTAGCATTTAGGGTGAAGGTGACATACGGCACCCCAGATTCCTGCCCCACCTGCAAGCATAGTCATGCTTACTCAGATACACTTGTCAAGGTGTCATAGGTAGAGGTCAGGCGTTTGATGGCAAGTAGCCTTTGTCTGGACTCTAGCCTCCCTGGGCTTCAGCCACCTTGGAGCTATAGAAGGGGCTGCTCTGGAAGTCCCTGAGAGTCCATCCCTGGGGTACAGTGGGAAACGTCCAGGTTCCAGAGTTGGTCTGTATCAGGCTCTGCTTATACCGAGCTGTGTGGTTCTGGATAAGTTACTTAGCTTCTCTGTGTCTCACACACCTTATCTGTGAAGCAGAGCTAATAAGAGACCAGACATCATATGAGCTTAGTGATTTGCTGAGTTAATAGCTCTAAAAACCACTTGAGACAGCACCTGGCAGATCCTGGAGAGGGCTAGCTCCACCACTGCCATCCCCGTCCGTGTCTCCACTTTCCTCCCCACTCCCCCTCCTCCTGCAGCATCTCTGGTTTCTCTTGGAATGCAGTTCTGCAGTTCTGGCACCCCAGACCCTGCCTTAACGCTATGCTGGCTGCCTGCCCTCACACTGTCCCCTGCTGGTCCAGGCCGAAGCTGAGGCTGGGAACCTTCTGTCTCACCATAGTCGTCCACCTGTCTCCCTCCCTACTGGGCTGAGGTAGGCATCCTCTGTCTTCTTGACACCCCTGCCCTGGCTCTGAGCCCAAGAGCAAATTCTGTTGAAGCAGCCATTAGCTGACCTGTAGGGCTTTGGGAACCCGCCTGGCCAAAGAACAGCTAGGAGTTAGGGTGTGGTATTGGCTCTGGGCTCCCTGCCTTCCCTGGGATTGAGCTCAGAACCTCCTCCCAACTCCAACTGGGCTCCATGACTACCTTCCATCTCCACCAGAGCCCTTGAGTCCTGCTCAGTTCAGCTCTCCCAAAATGTACTTCTCATCAGAACTTTGTCTCAGCCTCTTTGTCTAGCAGCCCAAACCCTCTGGTCATGGTGATGTATGCAAGTGGTTTCAGCTCTTGGGTGCTTTGAAAGGGCCTTAGTTTTCCTCTCTGTAAAATGGGGATGCAGAAAAGGCGGCAGAGATGTCTTGCCTTCTTTGCAGGGTGGTGGGGATTTGTTGGGCTAGCCAGTGGAGGCAGAGGAGGATGTTGCTTTTTACGGTCTCTCTCTGCTTTCCGAAAGCTGTGCTAACATCTTTAGCATGCACACTCATGTTTTCCGCTAACGACCCTTAAACTTAAATCTTGACTGCTTTGTATTCGTTCCTGGAATCATGATGGGTCATAAAACCCAGGAAGTACTAGTAACCCCCATCTCCACCAGCCCCAGAAGGGGAAACTGAACTCAGGGAGGCCCTGCCCCAGCTCACAAACAACAGATGCCTAGATGCCAAAGAGAGTGGGTGGTTTCTTAGAGCCAGGCTGAACCAACACCTGAGATATCTTCTCCTCCTACCCATGGCTGACCTTGGCAGTGGGTGTAGGCTTGCTGATAATGAGGGTAGACGTCTCATTACTCCAGGAGGGACACTACCACATTAGAGCCTTGCCACCCGTGCTGGCCTGGCACTTGTCTGGCAGCTGGCAGAACCCAGCCCTGTACAGGTGTTACCAGTACCCTGACAGTAGCCGTAATCGGCTCTTAGCACCAGGCCAGTGCCATCTGGAAATGGCCATATCGGAGGCAGAGCCAAGGAAACATCTGTCCCTGTGTGTCTGCCGCCACTGGGAGGGGTTCTCCTCACCACCCTGCCTTCCATTAGTCATGCTTTTGGGTTAGTTACTAAAGGCCCTTGGGACATAGGGCCCTACCTTGCAGGTGGATGGGTGATTCCCTTCTTTTATCAAGTTAGCAGCTCTGTGCCTGGTGAACGAGGGCAGAGGGTTAAGGGGAAGGTGATGGGAGAATGGGAAATTGAGCAGCTTTCTCACCACAGTCCCTCAAAGAAGTCCTGCGTGAGGGAGGCTTCAGAGGGACGCAGTGGCAAATGGGTTGCCAAGTCTGTGAGCCTCCCTTGGGTATGTGTTTGCCTTTGAGCCAATGCCACAGCCTCGATGGCCCCCGAGTCTCCCAGCTTGTTGGCTATCTGGATACCTGCCTTGATGTGTATTATGGGAGACTCCAAAGGGTGGAGAGACTGCAGGTTAGCTCCCGTGCGCCATGCGGCTCTTCATTCTCTTCTCTAAGGATGAGGATGTGAGTGGGTTTGTAAGTGCAAAGTGGGACACAAGTGCAGGAGGAGGTCCCTGCCAGACATGGCTGGATCCCCAGTCCCTGGTTGGCCAGGCTCTTGCGCCTTGGTGACTTAACTCAGGCATTTCCTACTGGGATGCCCACATTCTTGCCATTCTCTGCCCACTTTCCAAGGGCTTTTGGAGGTTAGCATTCAAAGCTGATGGGTTCAGTGGGTCAAGGCCAGCCCTCGTCGTTCCTTTTGTAGGCAGTAACCCTCGCTCTACCCTTCCCAGCCTGCCCTCCTCTTTCGCAAGCGTGCAGGCTATGGGGAATGACAGAAGCAGATGGCACAGCATCCAGAGTGAACGAGTGAATGGATCCTTCATTAGGCAGGACTGCTTTGAGAAAACCCACCGTTTTTTCCAAAGAAAACCTCCCTACTTCCTACAGTCAGTCAACGGTTGGGACGGTGATGGGAGAATGGCTCCCAAAAGGGATCAAGCTTGCTTGCTTTTTTTTTTTTTTCTCTTGCAATAGAATCAAGGCCTTGTGGGCACCCTGTCTGGAGTGCTGTGTCTGAATGGGGCCACTTCCTGTAGTCTTCCTAACACTCACATCTGTCTACAACTGGGTCTAGGCCTTGTGCACCCTATAGGCCTGTGAGGAGGTGGGGGCTCAGGGACCATGGGCCAGCTAGCTATGGGACCGCCTGGGGACTCTGCTCAGGCTAGCCTTGATTGGCTCTGAATCACATGGAGTGGGGGGTGGCCATTCTTGTGACTAGCCTGCCTTGAGGCCATGTCCTCTCTGTGTGCCCCTAGCCCCCTCCCCTGCCTGAACCCCTGGTTATTCTGGGAGCTTTTAGCTACCACTTAGTCAGCCACTAATGCGTCAGGCCGGGGAGTGAGAGGGGGAGACACCGTGCCAGACGGTGCTCCTTTTAGACACACAGGACGGAAAGGAAGCAGGGGGAGCCGGGAGCTGGGAGCCAGGAGGTGAGGGACTGCCAGGGGATGGGAGACATTCCCACTCCTGACCCTGCTCCTTGTAGCAGGCAGTAGGGGAGACTGATAGTCAATATGTCCTTGCCCCACCACTAAGGCCTAACCTTCTGGATTCTTCTTTCATTAATTCTCTGTCAGGTAGAAGTCTTCTGTTACCATACACTCAGCTATGTTCATGCTGTTTCCTCTGCTTGCATATCCTTTCCCCGTGTCTGGCCAGTCTAGCTTGTATCTGCCTTCTCATCTCTTTAGATTCACAAGACAGCAAAAAGAAACTGTTGAGGGAAGCAAACACTTTAGGCTAGACCTTTTAGAGGTAGACTCCCAGTTTGCTCAACCCCTGTTTGGGCAGGGCCTTGAATCCATCCCTTCCTCTGGCCTAACTTTCTCTGAGGTGATCCTGGCCAAAAGGGCTTGCTGCTGCCTTCACTTCCAGGCAGCCCTCCTGCCCGGAGCCCCCAGCGCCACCCCCCACCCCCAATCCTGCTGCCCCAACAAAGCTTTCTTTCATGGATTCGCGGAGCTGCTGCTCTGACACTTCCTGGGCACAATCGGGCCCTTTGAGGGCCTCGGGCAGTGCCGGGAGCCTGGGCTGGGGCCGGGGTGGAGAATGGGCCAAGGTCTTGTCCTGGGGCTGAGCTGGTGCCATCTCCTTCCTCCCCCTAGTTCATAACACATCACCAGGCACAGATCTGGGAGGGGCAGAAACCTGAGGGTCATGGGAGGGTTGGTCCTAAGCTCCTGTTTGTTCTGCAAAATGGGGCCAGCAGTCCATGCTTTCCCTCACTCTGACCTTGCCTAGGCCTGAGGTGAACAGGCTTGCAGATCAACAGAGTGCTGCCCTGGCTGTATCTATTACCCTTACTCAGCTGCTGACACCCTCCCCTGCCCTTCAAAGCTTCTAAGGGTCTTCTGGGAGCAGCCTGGGCTCCCTCCTAGGGCTATCTGCTTAGTGAACTTCCTGTGGTGTGGGTGCCTCTTGTCTACACTTCTGAGGAGAGCCAAGTACCCTCCTCTGGCTTAGTCCTTGTTTCCTCCACACTCCTTCACCCTTTCAGGACTGCTCTTTGACAGCCCTGCTGCCTCCAGACAAAGGCTCCCTCCATGGTCCCCTCTGGTGCCATTTTCCCCTTGAGTTAACTTGTACATTAGCCCTGCCTGTCCCTTCCTGTCCCTTCTTGCACATCTCTGGCTCATTCCTGGCTGATCTAGCTTTCCTCTGCCTCCCCATCTCTGAATCCACAAGGCAGCAAAGAGAACATGTTTCCGGAAGTAAATGCTTAGGCTAGACTTTTTCGAGGTAAACTCCAGTTTGCCCAGTCTCTGTATAGGCAGAGCCTTAAATGCGGCCTTCGAAAAGCAGTGGGGATGGGAAACAGGAACGGGGAAGGGGTGGGCAGGACTTCTTTGGGGTCCAGACTGTTGACCTTGATGCAGGTGCCTGGGAGCTAAGGAGACTGATGGAAGTGGCCAGTGCAGCTTGGGAGTACTTCTTTTTCTCAGCTTTGTGGCTGTAGGTCTCAGTAACCCAACATCCCCAAGTGCAGATATAGACCTTTTCTTCTGTCTCCCAGTCTGGATGTTACAGAAGTGTGAGGGATGTGGTGCTACCTGGGACCTGGGCTCTGGGCTGCTCATGCTGCTTAGGCTTTGGGTGAAAGGAAAGCCACGAGTCAGGAAGACCAAGCATCTGCTGGCTGCTGAGCCCAGCTTTACAGTTTTATCCAACCCCGCCACCACTGAGCACCTCTATCCAGAAAGCAACACAGAGCTGCGCTCTCCTCCCCTGCCCTGCACATCTGGAGCTAATCTAATGAGAGGCAGCTTTGGTGGGGTCTAGAGTACGAGAGCTAGGGTTCCTGGCCCTCCGTCCCCACCCTCATTGCTGGATTGGGCTGTTTGTGGTGTGCCCCAGGAGAGCCAGGTCAGTTAGAAGGCAGCGGACTCAGCACTTCAGTCTGTACCCAGCGAGGCTCACATCTCCAGGAATGTTCGTGAGAACTGATACTGTCCGGATGAAACATTTTACCCTGCTTGCTGATGTGACCTTGGGCCAAGCTTGTCCCCCAGAGGGTTCGGTTTCCTCCTCTACACAGTGAGTCAGGCCACAGCAAGATGCAGAATCTCTGAATTATTCCCACTGTCTGTCTGGGATCACCTGGCTGTGGAGAAGTGTGTGTTCAGGGAAGGGGATAAGTCGTGCATTGTATATCCCTGCCATTCCTTGCCTCTGATGGATGCAGGATCATTAGGAATAGCTTAAGTAGCAGCAGGAAGGATTTAAGGCAGCCCTTGAAGAACTGGCATGTTTGTTTTTCCCTGGACTGGGTCATGTTCTGCTTGGGTGTTACTGCCAAACTGGCTATTCCAAAGTTTGCTACAGCTGAAAAAGCAAAAAACAAACAAACAAAAAAAACCAGTGGTCAGACCAGGTTCCGGGGTGAGGCCCGGGCTAATCAGAGGTGAGGGGACAGTGGCTATGGTTGATTGCTGAGGGCTTAGCCATAAACCATCTCATCCCTGTAATTTAGTCCTGCAACCAGGACAACCTCAACAATGTCACTAAAGATGAGACAGTTTCTCCCTGGAGGCGATGGCTGCAGACAGTTTCTTTTTTGGGCAAAACTGCCCTGGTCAGCCCTTCTGCTGAAAGGCGTAGGCTGTACTTTTTGAAGGTCCCCTGTCCAGAGTTGCTGAATCCCAGAAGGAGCTGGCCTTTAGACAAATGAAATCAGGCTAGAGATTAGCTTTGAAGACAGAGCAGGGGGACTGATTTAGGGCCCACTCCCCACCTGCTTTCCTGTGTTTTGTGACTGTCTTTTCCTTGACCTGTTTTCCCAACAGTATAATGGGAAGGAATAGATGTTGAAATTTGTTCCAGATCTGAAATGGTGCCCATTAAGGGCCTGGGATTAGCCAGGAGGGGTTGGAGACAACTTCTGAGTTGTAAATAACGTGGCAGCCCAAGGATCCAAACCCTAACTAAGGAGCTTCAAAGCCCTGCTGTTTGCTTCTTGAGAGACTGTGATAGAGGGAATTGGAGATTCCCTCCCAGTACAGAGCTGACGGTCTTCCCATACCTGCACAACCCCCTCAGGAGTATGTGTATGTTTGGGAAAGGGGGCTGGTTTTCCTAAGATCCCTAAAGTGCCCCACACTCTGAGACAGCACACATTGTGGGGAGGAGGACCATGGCTTTGGGTGAGGACGGGCTGTTGCTGGAGTCCCCAGGGCATTCCTTCCTTCTCAGGTCCACCTAAACCAGACCTTGTCTCTGAGTCATCAGGGTCTCATATGCCTGTGGGAACTCCAGGGTCCTCTCGCTCAGGGTGTTTTTTCTTCTTCGTGCTGCACAGGGCAGGACCATGTGGACTTTGGCCAGCCTGAGCCACACACCGTCCTTTTCCATGAGCCAGGCCGCTCCTCTGTCTGGGTGGGTGGACGTGGCAAGGTCTACCTCTTCAACTTCCCAGAGGGCAAGAATGCCTCCGTGCGCACGGTGAGCTTGGGCGCCTGCCCTCCCCTCTTCCCTCCTCTTCCTTGTCCTTGGTTCTAGTAACAGCCCTTATGGAGAAGGAAGGAGCTGGCACATCTTTCTACACATGGCCTTTTACCTCCATAACCTCACACACGGGTCCTGGGGGAGGCTTCTACAGGTAGTCCGCATTGGAGCAGGGAGTCTATGAGGAGAAAACCTGGGGGCTAACACACATGGCCAGGCAGTGCGTGCTGATGGGGGATCCAGGCTAGGAAGCTGGATTCCAGAACCCATAACCTGCCTTTGGGGATTGCTAGGCTCCGCTCCTGGTATCAGACAAAGAGCTTATGTGACCTTGGGAAATGTGCCTACTCTCTCCAAGTCTCAATTACATCTGTGGAAGATGTAAAAGATAATAGTCTCATCCAGAGCTCGCCCTGAGGCTATGTGGGCAGTGCTTCAGGGGCATCTCACCCCTGGAAGGGAGATTAATGCTTCTCCCCCTCCTCCAGGTGAACATTGGCTCCACAAAGGGGTCCTGTCAGGACAAACAGGTGAGTCAGGGCAGGGTCCAGGGGGAAGAGCATGGACCAGGGGAAGAGTGGGCCCCTTGGGGAAGAGGGAGAAGATCCTGAGAGCCTAGGAAGGGAGGGAGCATGGCTTTGCCCTGTGGTCTCTAGACTTATGACTAGTCCTTGGGCCCTAGACAGAAGGGGAGAGATAGGCTCCTGACATAGGCCTTGTTCACTGGGCGACAGAGCCATCTGTCCTGGGTGGCTACTCTCTGTGCTCAGCTCTTTTGGGTGTCTTCTTTCCTAAGACCTTGCTTGGTCTTAGTGTCTTCTGGGCCTGCAAGGGACTCCCACCCAATTCTCTCCTTCCCCACACAGGACTGCCAGAATTACATCACTCTTCTAGAGAGGCGGGGTAATGGGCTGCTGGTCTGTGGCACCAATGCCCGGAAGCCCAGCTGCTGGAACTTGGTGAGAACCCTTCCCGTGTGCCTGAAGTAGTCTCCATTTCCTGGGTGGGTGTCAGCCCCTCATGGCTAGACAGAGGTGAGAGATTCTGAAACTGACATTTACCCTAAGCAGAATCTCTGGGAGAATAGGATCCTGGCTGGGAAATTCACCCTTCCAGGGTGCAGTGGCCGCTGGTCACGTGGCCATCTGCACCTCTGATCTCCTCCAGGTGAATGACAGTGTGGTGATGCCACTTGGTGAGATGAAAGGCTATGCCCCCTTCAGCCCGGATGAGAACTCCCTGGTTCTGTTTGAAGGTAGAACAGCACTGGGCAGGGGCCCTGGGAGGGTGCTACTGCACCAGGCTTGGGGTAGGAGGGTCAGCCTCTTGTTCAGGGGCCAAAGCCTGGGGAAAGGACTTATAGAAGATGTTGCTCTTACCCACATGTCCTCCTACCATCCCAGGGGATGAAGTGTACTCTACAATCCGGAAGCAGGAATACAACGGGAAGATCCCTCGGTTTCGCCGCATTCGGGGCGAGAGTGAACTGTACACAAGTGATACTGTCATGCAGAGTGAGTCGGATCCTGATTGGGTTGAGGGTGGACCAAGGGGTGTGAGTGCTCAGGGTGGCAGATAGTGTCCTGATGTGTCCCAGGAGGACTTCCTAAGAGGCACAAATCTGAACAGTCAACACTAAGGGAGTCTGAGTTGTGAGAGAGGAGAGATCGATGAGAAAAAGGTGTGGAGGCCAGATGGGTCTGAATAACTCTGGGAACAAACACAGAAGAAGCTGAGACCTAGCAGGAGGCCCACAGAGCCAAAGTTCATCTTTCTCATGAACCCATGTGGGGCAATGGCCCCATCTTCCTCATTAAGGCTCTGTTGATTAGGCAAAAGTGACACAGGCACCCCAGGGACTTTCCTGTAGTCCCCAGGCATGAAGTCATTGCTCCTGGGCCCATGACATCTTTGTAGAGGAGGACATAACAGGTGTGGGGTATTGCTTTAGAGTCGAGGGCCCCATGAGGCCTTAAGCGCTGTTCTGAGTTCATGTTTGTATATTTCTGGGAGAGATATGCAAGGTTGAGCGGCTACCACACAGGTTTCTGGCCTCATACCGTATCACTCATGTCCCTGGCAGACCCACAGTTCATCAAGGCCACCATTGTGCACCAAGACCAAGAATATGACGATAAGATCTACTACTTCTTCCGAGAAGACAACCCTGACAAGAACCCCGAGGCTCCTCTCAATGTGTCCCGAGTGGCCCAGTTGTGCAGGGTGAGATAGCTCTGTGAGACGTGGCTGGGTGAATGAGTGTGTCTATATATATACAATAGTAGTGTGTGTGTGTGTGTGTGTGTGTGTGTGTGCGCGCGCGCGCGCGCGCATGAAACTGTGGGAATGTGCACACAGGCTATTCTGTGCTTGTGAATAAATGTGGTTTAGCTTTGTATGCATATTGGATAAACAAACATGTGGGTATATGAGTACACGTGTGTTTACCTGTGTTGTGTTTGTGTGAATTTGCTCTATTGTGTGTTTGTGTACAAGTGTGCAAAGGTGAAAGCAGCAGGTGTGTATCTGATCCTGTCTGCTATGGAGGACCTAGAATGTTCACCTGCAGGGCCCCAGTGGATCCTAGGCATAGCAAGCTGGAGCCTACCTGAATGTTTGCCTAGGTCTCCACAGATTTCAGCCCCTGGAAACCTACCCTGCTCTGGGTACTGGGGGTGCCTCTGGTGTGTCAAACTGATGCTGAGGGGATTCTTCTGCCTTCTCGTCCTTCCAGGGAGACCAGGGTGGTGAGAGTTCATTATCTGTCTCCAAGTGGAACACTTTCCTGAAAGCCATGCTCGTCTGCAGCGATGCAGCCACCAACAGGAACTTCAATCGGCTGCAAGATGTCTTCTTGCTCCCTGACCCCAGTGGCCAGTGGAGAGATACCAGGGTCTATGGTGTTTTCTCCAACCCCTGGTGAGTATTAGTTCCTGGCATTAGCAGCCAGGTGCTAGGCTTGAGTTGTTACCGAGTGTGTGTGGTAGTGGTGGCCAGTAGCGTGGTGTGTGTGTGTACTGTTGTATTTTCGCCTCTGTACATGTGATGTGTAGCCATGGATCACGTGCCCATTCCTGCCTATGTGTTCCCCCATATGTGTGCCCACAGCTGATACTAGACCTCTGGAAAGGGTGCTGGGTGTGATCACAGCTGCTCACACACTGCCTGATAATTCACACTTTTAAATCATTTTCATTGATCGAAAGTAAAGCAGGCAAGCGTTGGGGGGTGAAGAAAGACCCTGATCTGGCTCGTATGTGCATGGAGCCACAGACTGGGCAGGACCTGAAGGTCTGGGGCCCTGAGGCTTCAGCACCCTGCAGCCTGTGACTTGGGGTGGGGTGGGGGGCAGATAAGGACTCAGGCTGTGGCAAGGTTCCTTTTTCTTTTGGCAGGGCAGAACAGGTGGCCTTTGAACTCAGGGATGCTGTAACAGAACCCAAGGTTGTGGTTTTAGATTGTAGTTGGGGGAGAACTTAGTTGAGCTTCCTTCTTTCTTCCCTCCCTTCTTCTGGCCCTCCCCTGTTAAAAACCTTGTCTGACATGCTAGGCACTGGCCTCCGCTCCAGTAATAGTCCAGGCTCGCAGAGTTTGCAGGCAGAGGGCTGGCCAGGGTAAGAGGAGGCAGGTGCACCCTGGGCACCTTACTGATGTGGTTTGTATATCCCTGCAGGAACTACTCAGCTGTCTGCGTGTATTCACTTGGTGACATTGATAGAGTCTTCCGTACCTCCTCGCTCAAAGGCTACCACATGGCCTTCCCAACCCTCGACCTGGCATGGTGAGCCATTGACCAAGCACAACCCAGACCGCAGCCCTTCCTGGTCTCACCTCCCAGTCACCACTGACCTCCTCCTCTTCTCTTCCCAGTGCCTCCCAAAGAAGCAGCCCATACCCACGGAAACCTTCCAGGTAGCGGATAGTCACCCGGAGGTGGCCCAGAGGGTGGAACCCATGGGGCCACTGAAGACACCATTGTTCCACTCTAAGTACCATTACCAGAAAGTGGTCGTCCACCGCATGCAAGCCAGCAATGGAGAGACCTTCCATGTGCTTTACCTAACCACAGGTGATGGGCTATCCCAGAACTCCCTCTCCTCCCTTTTTTTTACTCTGTAAAAACAGATTTGAACCAGGAGTGGTGGTACATTCCTTTAATCTCACTACTCGAGGCAGAGGCAGAGGCAGAGGCAGAGGCAGGGCAGAGGCAGAGGCAAGGCAGAGGCAGAGAGGCAGAGGCAGAGGCAGAGGCAGAGGCAGAGGCAGAGGCAGAGGCAGAGGCAGAGGCAGAGGCAGACAGAGCAGAGGCAGAGGCAGAGGCAGAGGCAGAGGCAGAGAGGCAAGAGGCAGAGGCAGAGGCAGAGGCAAAAGGCAGAGAGGCAGAGAGGCAGAGAGGCAGAGAGGCAGAGAGGCAGAGAGGCAGAGAGCAGAGAGGCAGAGAGGCAGAGAGGCAGAGAGGCAGAGAGGCAGGGCAGAGAGGCAGAGAGGCAGAGAGGCAGAGAGGCAGAGAGGCAGAGAGGCAGAGAGGCAGAGAGGCAGAGAGGCAGAGAGGCAGAGAGGCAGAGAGGCAGAGAGGCAGAGAGGCAGAGAGGCAGAGAGGCAGAGAGGCAGAGAGGCAGAGAGGCAGAGAGGCAGAGAGGCAGAGAGGCAGAGAGGCAGAGAGGCAGAGAGGCAGAGAGGCAGAGGCAGAGGCAGAGGGCAGGAGGCAGAGGCAGAGAGAGCAGAGAGGCAGAGAGGCAGAGAGGCAGAGAGGCAGAGAGGCAGAGAGGCAGAGAGGCAGAGAGGCAGAGAGGCAGAGAGGCAGAGAGGCAGAGAGGCAGAGAGGCAGAGAGGCAGAGAGGCAGAGAGGCAGAGAGGCAGAGAGGCAGAGAGGCAGAGAGGCAGAGAGGCAGAGAGGCAAGAGGCAGAGAGGCAGAGAGGCAGAGAGGCGAGAGCAAGAGGCAGAGAGCAGAGAGGCAGAGAGGCAGAGAGGCAGAGAGCAAGAGGCAGAAGCAGAGAGGCAAGAGGCAGAGGCAGAGGAGAGGGAGAGGCAGGGGCGGGAGAGGAGAGCAGGCAGAGGCAGGTCAAGGCAGAGGCAGAGGAGCAAGACAACCAGGAGGTACATGAGTGAGAGAGCAAGAGCAAGGCAGCATGGAGGTACAGAGGCAGAGGCAGGCGAGGTCAGAGATGCACTGTGGAGGAGTGCATCCTTGAGTCAGGCAGTGTCATGGGTTCTAGAGACAGAAGGTGGAAAAGGTAAAACACAGTAGATTCATAGCTTGGGCTTCAGTTGATGGAGAATTGAGTGTTCACTGTAGGGTAGGCAGCAGCTGGAAAGCAGGGGGAGGGCCTCTGGGACTGTCGGAGTAAGAAATCTCCAGAGAAGTAGATAGAGTTGACAGTATGTGACAAAGCAGTGCTTGGAGTTTCATGGAACTCACAGAGCTGAGACAACCCCCCTCTTTTCCTGGGGGGAGGGGCTTCCTGTAGGCGGCTGAGGATGCCTAGAGATGCCTAGAAAGCCTTGGTATACCATGAGCTTAGTTTGTGTCTACCTCCTCATCTCTAGTTCATAGTGTGGTGGTATCCTGCAAATCGCTTGAGAGGCCATTGTGGCCCTGGCCAGAGACCTTCCTGGAAACTAGAAAGGACCCAATACCCCTGGGACCATTCATCAGGGTCCAGGCGCCATGCCTCCATTGTTCAAACTCCCTCCAGTAGCTTCCTGTTGCTGCTCCACTTTGGGGCTTCCTTGGCCATGTTGGCCTGGTTTGAAGCTAGAGACCTGTGGTCATTGTTTGGATCCTGGAAATCTCAAAAAGAGGATTTTCCCACAGGACATTAGGGACGAAGGAAGGGAGGTCGCACAGTGCAGGACAGGGAAGGCTGGCCAAGAGCCCTGTTACTCCATTCCTACATGTCTGGGCTCTATGCACACTCAGGGATTATGGAGGGAGTCTCTTCCCTGTGGCCCATGGGAAGGACCAGTTTAGAGCCTGCAGCATTTAGAAATAATGGGGCCAGATAAAAATAAAGAATTCCCTAGGTTCTCAACAGAGAATGGAAGCTCTTACAATGGGAACTGGGGTCTGTTTGTCTGTTTTATCTATGTCTGTATGTCTTGGATAAGGTCAGAGGCCGTATTGGGGGTTTGTCAGGTTTAGGTAGTCTGGCTACATCCCAAAGCCTGCAGGTTGAAATACTGAGCCTGGAGGAACGGTCTCAGGTAGACATCATCTGACTGCTTTTTTTGGGGCAGATGATGCCCTGGGAAATGGGGGTGGAAGGAGAGAAGGAAAAGGCTATTGTAGAAACTGGGACAGCAGTTGAGGTGGGATTAGGAGGACCAGGGTCAGGGTCCCCATTAGTCCCCAACAGGTGCCAATGGAGAGAAAGCTGCTCTAGCAGACAGTCTGGTTATGTGACCTTGGGAGCCCTCATATGGAATCTAAGGTTCTTTTCAGATCTAAGATTTTACAGAAATTAAAATATCCCTTAAGACCGAGTGCAATGTGGAATCCTGGATTGACTCCGGGAACAAAAGAAGGACTCAGTGGAAAAACCCAAGAAACCCAAATGAAGTCTGTAGCCGAGTGAATAGGAACACACTGTCGTCAACTGCTCAGTTGTGACGATTTACTCTGGTTATGTAAGATTTCCAGCTGGGGAAACTGGGAGAAGGCTAGACCAGGACTCTGCATACTATCACAACTTTTCTGAAAACCTAAAATAAACAATTAAAGACACCTAATCCCCTAGGCACCTAGGATGCAAGCAACTTGTAAGAAAAGACCAGATGTGGGGTTCTGACCTGTCTGGGTTCCAATTGTTCCCTGCAGTTCTCGTCTGTGTGACCTTGAGCAAATTTCGTAGCTTTTCTACACCTCCCTTATCTGCAAAGTAAGGGAGATAACGCCTACCTCAAAGGGCAGAAGAGGGAAGGGGTAACCAAGGTCATGCGAGGCGAGGATCCTGGTTTGCTTTTTAATTTTGCAGCCTCCAGTAAGCCTTTGGCATATTGGGGGCACTCACTGAAGGGATGGCTTTCGGGGATCAGCCTTGGAAACTTACAGGCTGCCCTTGGGCTCTCTATTCCTTCTCAGTCAGCTGTCCTCACCCCACCCTACCCCAGTCCTGTGACACTCGCCTGAGCCATGACTCCCAAACTCTCCCCACCCCGTGTCTTTTCCTGGCAGCCCAGCCTTGAAGAAAGCTGTTGACTGAGGTGGGCTTCTGTCTGTTGACTCTCTCCTCTGCTCACCACCCACAGACAGGGGCACCATTCACAAGGTCGTGGAATCCGGGGAGCACAGCTTTGTCTTCAACATTATGGAGATCCAGCCCTTTCACCGCGCAGCTGCCATCCAGGCTATATCATTGGATGCTGACCGGGTGAGCTATCCCACCCTATTCTGTACCCTTGGGAGCACCCAGACATCTGGCAGAGGAGAGGGCTACTTTGTTTGCAGTTTGCATGCCCTTTCAAGGACCTCCAAGGTGGCAGAGTCCCTTCTTCGAAGCTTGAGAACTCAGTGGAGGGCTCTGGCCTGACCCAGTCTTGCTTTCTTTCCAGCGGAAGCTCTATGTGACCTCCCAGTGGGAAGTGAGCCAGGTACCCCTGGACATGTGTGAGGTCTACAGCGGGGGCTGCCATGGCTGCCTCATGTCCCGAGACCCCTACTGTGGCTGGGACCAGGACCGCTGCGTGTCTATCTACAGCTCCCAACGGTACATTGACCCCAAGGGAAGGCAGACCTCAGAATGGGATGCATTGGAGGGCTACAGGAAGATCCTTCTGGGGTCATAGGAGGAGAGGTGGGATGGTCGGTTGCAGCCTCTCAGCTGCTGATGTTTGCCCCTCCTAATTCTAGGTCACTGCTGCAGTCCATTAATCCAGCTGAGCCACACAGAGAGTGTCCCAACCCTAAACCAGGTATCTCATCCAGCCCTAACCTTGACCCAGGCTGATGCCCCAGTCACCTCGATCTGCAGAAGGCATGACCTTGACCTGAGGCCCCTGGACCATGTCCTGCTGAGGGAACTCCCATGATGTCGGGTGCTTTTGAGAGGGCTGGGGATGTGGGAGAATACAAGAAAACAAAAACAAAAACCAAAAGTCAGGATTTGCACCCCGTCTGTCTCCACCGTGTTCCATTAGCCTTGCTCTAGAAGCCATGCCTGTAGAACTCAGCGGGCTCCCGAGTGACCTTGACTCTTCCTCCTTTCTCAGATGAGGCTCCGTTGCAGAAGGTTTCCCTGGCTCGGAACTCTCGATACTACCTGACCTGCCCCATGGAGTCCCGCCACGCCACCTACTTATGGCGCCACGAGGAGAATGTGGAACAGAGCTGCGAACCAGGCCACCAAAGCCCTAGCTGCATCCTATTCATAGAGAACCTCACGGCCCGTCAGTATGGCCACTACCGCTGCGAGGCCCAAGAGGGCTCCTACCTCCGTGAGGCTCAGCACTGGGAGCTGCTACCGGAGGACAGAGCACTGGCCGAACAGCTAATGGGCCGTGCCCGGGCCCTAGCCGCCTCCTTCTGGCTGGGGGTCCTGCCCACACTCATACTTGGTCTACTGGTTCATTAGGGCTTCTAGGAGCTGGGTGTAGCCCAGGCTTCTGTAGCCCAGGAGAACTAGAAAAATGTCACACTCAGCCGGCCGGCCCGGGATCTCCCTGTCCACTGATTCTTCCAGGGGTACTGAACAATCCAGTGGAGGGGGAAAGGGCCTGGAGATGTCCAGCCGCAGGCGGCTGCTGGGGCCCAGGTTGGGTAAGGGACAGTGAGGGACTGTACAACGAAGGCACCGACTGTGAAGCTGGGCCATCAGCAACTCAAGACTTTATCTTCTCGAGAATATTTTTCAAAATCTCCTCACACTTGACTTCATGCAGTGATGCACCTGGCCTGAGAGTCCATCTGCCTGGCAGTGGGCTCTGGGAAGGGGAGCTGGGACCCCCATCTCTGGACCTTGGGGCCGAGTCCTTTGGGGCCTTCTGTACCCAACTACTTCCTTCCCTGCTCCACTGCTGGGTGGCCAGTGTCCCTGCAGACCCGGGCTGTTCCTCTGTACCTCCCCCACAGCCCGGGTCCCACCGGACAGCGCCTTGCATGTTTATTGAAGGATGTTTGCTTTCCGGACGGAAGGGCGGGAAAAGCTCTATTTTTATGTTAGGCTTATTTCATGTATAGCTACTTCTGACTGCATCTGTATGAAAATACCAAAACTACATGCTGGGAGGGGTGGGGTGGGGCGGGTAGAGGGAGGGTCTGGGAAGGGGGGCGGGGGCTGATCCCAGGCTGGGCTCCCTGGGATAGGATCAGAGTCCAGGGACAGGCATGGGTTTGAAGAGAGTGGCATGAACTGACTCTGCCCTGGGAGTCCAGTCTGAGGGCATGAGCCTCCAGTGTGGGGTGGTTATGGGAGGGGTGGGTGAGGGAGACAGGGGAGAGCGAAGAAGAAAACTGAGCCCTAGGTAGAATTGCCGTGGTCATTTTGAAGGAGGAGCCGGGTCCACAGGGGAGGTTCCAGGACTCTGCCCTTGGCATTGTGGGTTGGGGGCAGGGGGAGTCTTTCCCTTCCCCTCAGCCCTCTTCCCCAGGGGCTGTGCTTCCATGCTCCTGACCTCCCACCTTCAGCTCAGGACATGTCCTAACTTAGGCTAAACTGTGAAAATTCCCGTGGAGATGGCCCAGGCCGAGCTTTCCAAGTGGGCCTCCCTGCCCCTAGTCCATAGATTTCAACAGAGAGTTGACCCTTCTCCAGCTGTGTCTGGGGCAGGGCCTGGGGCCGGGGGCCTTTCAGCTTCCGTCCCTTATCTCTTCTCAATGCACTTTAATAATGTAACATATTACTAATAAACAAGCTATTTATTTACCTGTGTCTGTGATCTGTCTTCCATGCCTGTGGTGCTGAGTGGGACTCCTGCTTGTCACTCAGTACCTCCTGCCTGTGTGAACATGACCGCCTCAGCTTTCCCTGGTGATCCTGCTGGCAGGCGGGCTCAGAGGACCTCGGCTAGAGAGGGGCGGGGATGGGGAATATGAACTTACAACCACTCAGCAAAAACTTGAGCCTGCATCGCCTCCCCTCCCATAGCTCCAACCCCTTCTCTTCCCCTGGGAGGCCTGGCTAGATCACTGTGGGTGCTGAAGATAGGCAGTTACCAGGCCCCCTATCTTCAAGGGTAGCCCGTCTGAGGGGGGGAAACTGACCAATGAGGAACACTGGGATTTGGTGATAGAAGGGTGTGTGCAGGAGGCTGGTAGTGCCAGCATTCGGCCAAGGGATGGTTGCTTGCTCTTGGCCAGGCTGCTAGGAAAGAAAGGAGATGGAACTGGGACAGAGGAGGCTGCCTGCTGTTATGTCTCTGTCTTGAGCATCCCCTGTTTGAGAAAGGGCAGAGGTGGGGGGGGGGGAAATGGGGAGAAATGGGAGGGAATTAGGCTGCTCAGTGGATGGAGGTCAGGACTAAGGGCAGTGGCAACAGGATAGATCTGGGGTAATACCTGACAGCTCAAAAAGAATGTTCCCCCAGTGAGACCTTCCTTCCAGTTTTCTCTGCCCCATTAAAAATGTATTTTATATATATATATATATATATATATATATGATATTTTTATTTAAGCAAATTACATACTTTGTAATTTATTTTATATTTTAAAGTATATAAATTATTTTATAAGTATATAATATATAACTTCTATTTATAAAATTTATGTTATTTTATGTGCACGGGTGTTTTGTCTGCATGGATGTCTGTGCATCACGTGCACGCTTAGTGCATGCAGAAACCAGAAGAGGTTGTTGGATCCTTTGGAAGTGAAGTTACAGATGGTAATGAACCAACATGTGGGTGCTGGGATTTGAACCTGGGTCCTTGAAGAACAGCCATAGCTTTCAACCACTATGCCTCCTCTCCAGCCCTCTGCAGGGACCCACGTCTTTGGAGTTTCTTAGGAGCTTTTCTGTTGAAGCAGTAAATACTAGAGAGGGGTGCACGGCCAGTTGGGGACAGTTTCTGTGAATCAGCCAACCTTCTAGTGAGCTATGGAGGAGTCCCTAAGACCGGGATAGCCTTCACCCACTGCATTTCCTGTTCACTTGCACCAGCCTAGGGCTCGTGATTAGGCCATGTTTTCCTCCTAGTCTTCCTAGGGTGGCAAAAGTCATGAAAATGGTTGGGACTATAGGCCTTGAGGCATTTGAGGAACCCAGATCTGTGGCTGGAGCAGAGTCCTCAGCTGCTGGTGCCTATTGTGGTCTGGGACACACTCCTTCCCTCCAGAGCTTCACTGGGTCTAGTTCCAGTCTGTTTGTTCTCCACCTTATAGTTGAGGCGGTGGCAGCAGCAGCAGCAGCAGCAGCAGATGATGATGATGATGATGATGATGATGATGATGATGATAACGATGACGACGACGACTTCACAGCCTCCTCAGGGAGACCTCAGATGAAGGAAAGAAATGGGCTTCAGTCCCCAAGTGAGCAGAGCAACTAGTGAGGAATGTGAGTCTGGCCCTGACTCTTCCCAGGTCACTGGGTGTCCTTCAGGGTGATCTCTGTCGTCTCTGTACCTCAACACTCTTCCTCTTCCCTTTGGGAATGCTCAGGGTATCCTGATGAGTCTGTAGAAGGGACTTAAAGGCACCAGGAAAGGCCTAGCCAGGCAGAAGCCTTGTGTATCTAGCCATGACATGAGCCCGTGTAGATCCCATGTAACTGAGCCATCAGACAAAGGGCAGCTCGGCACAAGGCTCCTGTCTGTTTACCCTGATGGGTGACCAGCACCAGGGGCCTCAGTCCAGCAGTGGGTAGATGGGACTGTTAAGCTAGGCCCAGTGGCAAGCAGACCTGCTGCTAGGATGGCTGGGTATCCTTGATGCCAAGGATGGCTGGAGATGGGAATGCATGCCCCTCATCCCTCTACCCCTGTCCTAATGCATTCGTATTTGGAAGCAAAGGAAGGGCAAAGTCTGTGAAAGAACAAAGGCTAGCCACTGAGGAGCTAGCTCATCTGCAGATCCCTGCTTCCCCTGACCCCTGCCATTCCTGGGACCCTGGCAGGCAATAGAAGCCTGTTTGTCTCTAAAACCCCTTTAGCCACTCCCTCTGTCTGTGGGCCCATGAGGCCTGGGCTACCCTCACGCTCACCTTTTAGTCTTCCATCTACTGTCCCTGAACCCCTACGCCTTGATCCCTGTGATTTGTCTTTCTGGGATATGAAAAGGAGGATGCTTCCCAACAGGATTTCCTGATGACCTGGAGGAGGCTCTCCGGACTCATCACTCCTCAGCTCGCTTGCTCCAGAGGCTAGAGGAAACATTTGGAAGAATTTACGTAGATATAGGTCTGAAGGTCCCAAAGGCACTGATCCCAGAGCCCCCAAAGGCTGGTAGGGGATAAATGGTGACCATTGATGAGATGACTGCAGGTCAGAAATGGGAGTCTGGAGGTCACCCAATCTACCTGGCATGCTCAGAAGAGGCTTCAGAGGGTGTATAAGCTCCCCTGCCCCAGGAAGAGAATGTCAATGGAAGAGAAAGAAACCATTTTGCCAAGGTGGGAGCAGGGTATATGGGCTTGTGGGCCTAGCTGAAGTACAGTGAACTCCACGAAGGCAGGATGCCCCGCCAGTGCTGCTCACAGCTCTGTCCCCAACACCTGGACCAGTGCCTAGTCCCCAGGAGTACTCCACACACTCAGATGAATAAATCAGAGGAAAGGAAGTGAGACTGGACAACTTTGTCAAGTGCCAGATCCGGTGAGCTAAGGCCCCAGATCTTTACCCTGCAGGTGCTAAGGAGTCATTGCAGAAAGGAGTGGAGAATGGTAAGGAGGATGATAAGATGGGTGGGGCCTGAGTTCTGGTTAGTTCTCATACCTGAACCTTATCTGCTTCAACCAAAACACCACACTCCTCTGGTGTTCAGAACTCCTTCCGAAGCCTAATTTTAGTCTGTCATTATCTAGCTGAAGAAGAATATGGAGCCATCCCAGCTAGGGTGGGTGATCCCAGTGAGGGCGCCAGACAGGAGGTCTGTGGGTGTGGGCTTGTGGAAAGCAATCCGAAACAGCTAAAGCAGCCTCAGGAAGTTCTTTTATGTTGGCATTGGTTAGCTAGGGAGGAAGAAACTTGGGGGAGAAAACAAACATATTGTCAGGGTCACCAGTGGCGGTGAGCCAGCCCCACAAAGGGAATGACACAGGACCACATCCTGGAGGCACTTGGTGCCAGAACTGCTGGCCTTGACCATGACAAGGGTTCTGCACTTAGACAGGCACTTCCCCAGGATAAACAGAGTGAATGAACTTAGGGAGGTACAGAGAGAAGGGAACATCTTCAAGGTGGGACCTGCATCACCTTGGACAGACACAGGCTGTTACTTGACCTAGCTATTGCTCCTGCAGCTACAGATGTCATTTTTCAACAGTGACATTTCATTCTCCTGATTCAAATGAGTGTTTTCCTCTACAACTGTACCCTTCTGGGGTCACTGTGCCCTCCAAATGTGACTTATCTTATTTAAGATGTCTTAGCAATGGTAAAAGACCCACTAGACTTCAAAGGAATCTAAATACGGGACAGGGACAGGCATTTATCTTAAATTGCTATGTGGACAGCACATTGCAATGATAGGTTTGGTTTCTGTTGTTGTTATTGTTTTGTTTTATTTGAGGTGTGTCTGACTGCGTAGCGCTGGCCTGGACTCACTATACGTATCAGGCTGGCCTCAAACAGAGATTGCTTACCTCTGTCTCCCAAGTGCCAAGATTAAAGGCATGTGCCACCACACCCGGCTGTTTTAACAATCCATTTATCATTTTTGTTTATGTATACATGTATATACCTTCGTGACTTCATGTGCACCATGTGTGCAGGTCCCCTGGAGGCCAGAGGGTGTTGGCTCTCCAGGAACTGGAGTTACAGGTAGTTGTGAACTGCCTGCTGTGGGTACAGGGTGAGGACCAGGTCCTATGAACAAACAGTGAGTGCTCTTACATTCTGAGCCACCTCTCCATCCCCCTCCAATCTATTTGTTTTATTTTTGAGACAGAGTTACACTGTGGAACTCTGATAGGTCTGAAACGCCCCACATAGACCTTGAACTCACAGAGGCTCCTTCTGTTGCTGCTGCAGGCTCCTGGGATTACAGATCTCCGTCTCTGCATTCAGCTAATTTCACCCATTTTTTTAAAAAAGAACTTTTTCTTAATGTGACTTACTAGAAAATTTATAATTATCTATGTAGCTCAATATCACATTTCTACTGGCCAGTGCCAGTGAGGGTGGAGAATTCTGTCTTGTTTTGTAGCTGAATCTCCAGCAGCTAGAACAGTGTTGGGACATATAGTAGGTGTGTAATAAGATGTTTGCAGATGGAATGAGGGAGCCCATGTTCTGCAGGGAGAGACCAGTTTACCCGGTGTTAACATGTTTTATTGCTCTTCCACACTATGTGGTTCTTCCACCACTGGGTTACCGCCCCCATCTGTGCTTTTCAGCTTGTAGCTCTTCTGCTACTCAGAAGGTCAGCTCAAGGGGGACTTGGATGCCTGGGTGAATGCCCTGCTCCCGTGAGAGTTTTCTAAGAGAGGACTTTCGATTCCTTCTGCTCAGGAAGCCGGGCCGCTTGCAAATAGTATGGAAATCACCTCTCCACACAGTGTTTGCATATGGGGTTGATGGGATGCTTCCAGTCCACTTTCTGCCCCAACCCTGGTCCCTAGGGACGAAAGAGGAAACTCTGAAGACCTTGAGATCTTGGTGGGGTTATGGTGTCTTACAGGGGAATGGACCACCTTAGTCTTTCCCCAGTGAACAAAGTCTTGTACCCTGGAGCATCCTTGTCTCTCAAATCGAACAGGAGTCTAAAAATAGTCTGCAGTTCCAGCCTCCCCCACAGCCACCCGCGCCAAACCGGGCCCCGCGCCCGCCAGCTCCTCCGCAATCCAGACTGTCTGCACAATCTGCCCAAGCCACTGGCCGGCTCCTCTGTGTCCTGGCCCTGGGGACCCTGAGTCAGCACTCTTCTCTTAAGCCTGCTGAGGTCTGCCTCCTGTTCTGCCCACCCAAACAAACCGAGCCCACTGGTTCCTGGGCCTCCAGATCATGATGACCTAGTCACTTGGTTCTTGTGGGGACTTAGGCAAACTCCAGGTCCCAGGATACGGAAACTTGGGGCAACCTGAGAGCGTGTGAGAGAGCCTGCAGTGTGTGGCAGAGTAGAAGCCACTGAGATTATGTGGGGATTGATTAAGCAGGACTGAGGAGGAAGACTATGAGGCCAGTGACTGCAGTTGGCTCCATCGTACATACAGACTCCCCTGGGTAGAGTGGCATCTCTGTCCAGCCATTCATATTTCACGCAGCACTTAGAAGTTTTTTCCTATTTAGGGGCTTCCACATTTATCTGTAAGAAGTCCTATGTCTTCCTGCCTTGAAATTCTTGGACTTTCCACCTTTTGGGCACTGCAGGGAAGAGGGAGGCCTGTTCCCGTAGGCCCAGTAAAGGCAAGTCCTTTGTTTCAGATGTGGGACCAGGACTCCATATCCTGATTCCCAGCCTGGAGCCCTCCAGCTCTGGCCATGGATGCTGGGTACGGTAAGTGGCACATCACGCTTGACATATAGGGCTTAGAGGTTCACTCTTGAGAGAGCTTTCCTGTGGCAGAAATGAGTGTACAGGTGACACAGCAGAACTGTGAGTTTCCCATGCTCAGAGCTGAGCAGGGGCCCTACTGCAGGAAGTGGGCCAGCAGAAGCCACAATCACCTTCCTCTCCCGGGGACAGCTTTAGGGAAAGCCAAGAGGAAGATACAGAGATCCTGGGGTGGTTCTTCCCACGGCTGATGTCAGAATTCTATCAACAAAGCCTTGTCTTGTCTCATGTCATTTCCCAGTAGCCCTTGGAGGCAGACTGATGATGGAGACTCTAGGTCCTCCATTAGACAGACAGGGAGATGACGCCCGGGAGAACCAGCCTCATACCCAGAGTGAACTGACCATTAGAGCCAGGCCTAGAAGCCAGCACTCCTGACTGACTGTTCCCGCCTACACACAGCCCCCTCCCCCAAGAAAGCAGAGGTGGGCAGAATCTAAAGGGCTCCCATGGAGGTGAAGGTGTGGAGAACATTTCAAAAGTTTGAGGTTTTCTCACTTCCATGTCACCTCTGCTTCTCAGCCGACGTGAGACCTTTCCACTGTGCATTGGTCTCTCAGGCTGGGTCAGACACCTTCAGGACCTTTGCCCCTCGCTCTGAGTGTTCCTCTCTCTCAGCTACCCCAGGAGTCCCGACTCACTCTGCATCCTGCCTGGCTGGGTCTTTAGGCTAGTCTTCATTTCTCTTTCTGTTGCTGTGAAGAAAGATTCTGACAGAAGCAATTGTAGGGAGATAACGTTTACTCGTGCTCAAAGTTTAAGGATTGATGTTCATGATGACCGAGAAGTCAGAGGGTAATGGGAGCCTGGATCAGTTGGTCACATTGAGTAACACACTCAAGAGGCAAAGAGCAGTGATCAAATACTGTCCCGCCGCAGATGCCATCTCCACTTATCACCTAGACTCCCCTGACCATGGTCCCACCTCTAATTAACATGGTCTTTCCTCATTAATTAATCTCATCTCCATTCTCCTTAGGCACGCCTAGAGACCCATCTCTCAGATGGTTCTAGGTGGTGTCAGGTTGGCAATCAACACCCACCACCACGGGAACCAGACTCATTTCTCAGCTGGGATAAACTGTAGCCCTAGGAGAGTTTTCAGACTGGGCTTAGGAATGAGGGAGTGTAGGGCCTGTTGCCTACACTCCACCTGAACTCCTGAACTCCACCTGTAGACTCTTGACATTGTCTGGAGACACCTACCCCTACGCACAGGCAAAGCAAGAAGAAAATGTAATGGGACCTCTGCCCCCTGTGATCAGGGGCTCCTTCTGCTACTGTCTCAGGCTCATTCTTTCTGTGTGTTCTCCACCTCCTATTCTCTATTGAGCCTGTTTTCGTGTTTTCATTCACCCGAAACACACACACACACACACACACACACACACACACACACACATACACACACACACACACGAGGGGGGAGGGGCAGCACAGGCTGCACAGGCACAGGCACCAACATCTGGGCTGCTCACTTGAGTAAACATACAGACATCTGTGCACATGTTCACTTCAGTCCTCCTTCCCAGGGTTCCTGGGGAAAGGGTGTGTGGGAAGCTTTCTTTGTGTGCTCACTACTGGGAACTGGAAGACCCAGGCTGAGAATACCACCCAGGGCTTTAGTGGGGGAACGCTGGGCCCTGGTAACCTGCCAGCCAAGAGAGTCAGGGGCTCCTTGGAGGCAAGCGGAGAAGTAAATCTTGGCTGGGGATTTGCTTAGATGCATTGTAGCCCACCTGAGGCTGGGTCCAGGGGCTCATTGGACTACAATCTCCAGGAAGGAAGCCTGACTTTGTGCCCCACCCATGGAAAGCTTGGGACTAGATGTCCCTGGGGTGGACAATCATGATGACTAGGGCTCTGTTTCTGTCCCTGCAGGACAATGGGCCGGATGAGGCCCCGCCAGGTGTTCAGGTTTCCTGGGCCGGCTGGAACTTCCTGGAATGCCCAACCTTTTTGATGTCCTAGGACCAAAGGTATTTCACGGGGGGGGGGGGGGGGGGGGGGAGGTAAGGGTGGGTAAGGGTGGGTAAGGGTGGGAGAACAGACAGGAAGTCCTTAGAGACACCAGGGACACGTATTGTCCTTGTGTCTGGGCTCAGGAGACACACAGAGCCTGTCTCCCCGATGCCCCCTAACATACAATCATAGCCTGCTCAGAGCACCTGTTTTTTATGGGCTGTGCTGGAAGAGGCTTGTAGGGTCAGGTAGGGCCAAGCCTGGCTCCAGGCAAGGCCACTTCTCTCTGCCAGACAGGATTAAAATCCTCCAGGCCTATTCCAGAGGCTGGGCTAACCCAGCAGAGAACAAAGAGCATTCTGAAACATGTCACTTACCTCTACCTCCCACCACAGAGGGACACTAATCAGTCAACCAATCTGGCTTCAAAGTATTCAGCTTAACTGCTATTAAATATAACAGAGGTGAACATATATCAAGTAACATACACCTACCTGCCTAGGACTGGAAACACGGCAAGGATGATTCTGTGGGCAAAGGTGCTTGCTGCCAACCTGACAAACCTAAGTTCGATCCTCCAGAACCCTTGTGGAGAAAGGAAAGAACTGGCTACCAAACGTTTTCTTATAACATTCACAGGCATGCTAAGGCAAGCACCCCTTCAAGCAAGTACAGTCAAGTAATGTATGTAAAAATCACTTTAAAAGAGAAATATGATTTATCTTAGAAATTTTTCATAAGCTCTTTGGAGATTGGCGCTGACCCACCCAACTCCAGAGTGTGTGTGTGTGTTACTAAAACTGAGCCTACATGCTATAGGCCCCACTACTGTGCTACATCCTCAGCTACTCTTCCTCTTCTTCCTGTCCTCATAGATTTTTATGTCTTTTTTAAGGGCTGGGATCACCTGTCCCAAGACACATGGTGCTTAGAAAGGTGAGATGCTTAGCCATTCTAACTTCTTCGGGACCAGAGATGACTGGGTGGGATTTGGATCGGGCCCCTTTGTTTAGCTGGGAAGTCTCATGGGGCCAGGGTGGCGGTGACAGCCTTGTCCTTTGCTGGTTTCCATCAAAACCATCCCGGGGAAGGGCTGAGGGGTAGTTCAGTGGTGAAGTACTTACCTAATATGCACAGGAGGGTGGGCGGTGGGGTGGTGATTCACAGAGCAGCTGTTCTAAGGGTAGAGAGCACCCACATCCTGTCCCGTTACTCCACATAAACATCCTATGAGTTAGGAGCACCCCTGTGGGGGCCTGAGGCCGAGTAAGACTGAATTAGAACTGACTTAGTGGAAGCCTCTACCCACGACTTTCTCCAGTGGGATACTGTGGTCAGACCAGTCCACACACGGCCAGCAATGCATGCCAGAAAGACACTGTTGGGAGGGAGCACTCATCCTGGGGCTCTGTCATGCCACATCCTGCCTCAGAAAGACCCTAGGAGGTACCGCCCGACGGATGGGATACTGCAGTCACAACAGAACCTGGACAAAGCAGGGACTGAAGCTGGCTTTAGAGCTCTTTTCTAGTGTGATATTTGCTTAAAGCTGTGGACAAAGGGAGCATTCCACTGGATGGCTCCCAGTCTCTCTGGGGCTGGCTTTCCCTACTTCTCGCAGGGACATCGGTGAGGTATGAGGGCTTCTCGGGGCAAAGACTAATTAGTGCAACAGCTTTGCAGACAGACACAAAGAGAAAGGCAAACCAGCCAGCCAGCTCTGTCCACTCAAGCTTGTTCCTGGTGAGACTGTTGCCCTCCACACATTCTTCATTGAGAGGAAATCCACATCAAAAAACAAAAACTCATCAGCTTCAAGTGAGCAATCTGTGGTTCTCATATATTCCCAGTACTGTGTGATACTTACTGCTAATCAATTCCAGAACACTCCCTCACTTATAGGAAACCCAGTTCCTACCAACAGTCACTTTCTTTTCCCCGCCTCCCTTTACTCCACTTCCTGTCTCCATGGATTTGTCTGGGTCACATGCCAAGAGATCTTTATGTCTCGTTTCTTTCACTTAGCTTAATGCTTTCAGGTGTTGTCCATGTTGAGGGACAGATCTACATTCCTCATTGCTTAGTGCTGATGACACATTCACAACTCTGTCCTATTTGGTTTATCTAAATATCAGCCAATGATGCTTGAAAGATCCGGGTAAAGTTTGTGTGAGATCATGGTTTTAATTCTTTGTGTATTTAACTGGAATGGGATTGCACAATCAGATGGTAACCCTGTTTGACTTTTGGGGGGAATGCTAAGTTGCTTCCCAAGGTTAATACTATTTCACATTCCCACTCTCCATGCAGCTTTCAACCACTACACAACCTCACTAACTTACCTATCTATTTGTATGTGATGTATGTGCGTGTACATGTTTGTATGCACACATGTGTACACATGTACATTCGTACTAGAGATTGATATCTCCCTTTTGGAGAGATCCAAGCTCTGAAGAGTTTCTTAGGCCCTTGTTTGGTGTGTAGGTGAGGGCTGAGTGACCGAGAACCCCATGGTCTGGAAGAGCTGGTTTCTCTTCTGCCTCCCTCTGTTCTGCCTTTCTTGTCCCCTTGAGGCACTGAATTCTGGGGTTTAGATGGTAGTAGGGCGGACTCTCAGCCAAGCCATCTTGATTCCCAAGGGTGAGGGAGGGCTAACCTGGAGGTAGGAGGCCTGGGTGAGCAGGGCCAAGCCTGGCTGACCCATGGTGTCCATAAGACAGCCTGGGAAGGGTTACTGGGTGAACTATGCTTTGTAGAACTAAGGTGAGGCTGGTGGCTCTCAATCTAAATTTGCCTTGACTCAGAGTGTCCCAGTGAGTGAGTCACTGTCCATATAATAAGTCATATGTCCATGTAGGCGTGTGTGTGTGTATGTGACATCCTGTTCTCTCAGCATGTTCTTGGTACTACTAGTAAAGGCAAAGGCAGTGCCTATAAGGTATTAAAGGTGGATCCAGTCTGACAGGATGTTCAGGCCTTGTCTAAGCCTAGAGGGTCATTTCTTTACACTGTGATCAGTGGGCTCTGAGGTCACATCCATATGTATTAAAGATGCTTCCGCTTTAAGGCCTCGGAAACTCTAGGCTTGTCAGGGACCTTGTGGCTCTGTAGGAGGCATCTGACATTGTATGTCTGGCTCACACAGATCCCCCAACAGGTATGGTAATGTGTTGAGAACTCTGTGCTCTGGAAGAGGAGCCCACCATGCTGGAGGAAGGCTTCCTTAACTTCCTGCCTCTGACCCCTACCCAGGCCACTCAGGACTGACTTCAGGTACTGAGAGGAGGCCCAGTGTCTCTCAAGTCCACACTTACTCTGTGCCCACTGCTGTCTTTTTCTTGGCCTCAGGGCTGATCTGTCCCCAGGCAGGTTCCAGAGGGCCGCCATGCAGAAATGTGAGAGGGAGGGAAATTCCAGATGCTGTCATTAAAGTACCTCCCAGCCCCGGCCTCAGGATGGCTCACTTCCCCATCGTGTACACCAGTTGGGCTTCGGGGACAGTTTCTGGGTCCTTAGCAAGGGGCCTCTGAGGTCTGGCTTTTCCTGGGGGCCTGCCTTGGTGTTAAACACCAAGGAGTCGGGGTTTTGACACTGTCAAGTGCTGATCATGGCCAAAACCCCCTCAAACCTCACAACTCAATGGTCTTAAGCATAAATCCCCATTTTGCCCTAGCCAGACAGGACTTCGTGGAAGGACTGACCTCAGGATGACCCATTTATAAGGGAGAGGTACTATCTTGGTACACAGGTGCTACCAAGCTTGTCTAAGTGATCCTTTATTCTGTTAGCTGATCAAGGAAATGGACTGGGGCAAAATAATAGGAAACAGAAAGACCTTTACTCTGTGTGTCAATCCTCACAGGTAGGTGGGGCAGGAAGGTAGAAAGCAGTGAGAGCTTCTGAGGGAACCCAAGGGCTCAGTCAAACAACAAGAACGTTCCTGAAGCCAGCAAAGGGGCTGAGAGGAAGCCTCCCAAATACCTATACGTCTGTGCAGGGTCTCTTCTTGCAGAAAACTGGCACGGGTCTCTGAGGCATCCAGGGACTTCTCCAGCCCCCACCCTGTAGCAGATGGTAGCTGACTCAGCCCTTGCCTGTGTGTGTGTGTATATACGTGTGTGTGTGTGTGTGTGTGTGTGTTGGTGGTGGGGTTCCCTGGGAGGCTGAGCCTGGGCTGCTTCTCCTGAGCTACCCTTGGTCAGCACCTGAGCATCTCTTGTTGTGGGTCTGACTGTCCTGTGGCCTGTTTCTGCTGGCATCTGGAGAATTCTACCCATCTTGCAGCTTCTGAGGGAGCCATCACCATGGGACCAGAGGCAGCAGCCAGGAGAGAAGAGAGCCAGGTGAAGAGAACTTTCTCTCGAACTTGAGCAGTCTGCCAGTGTTTGGCCTGGGCTCCATTTCCCTTTCCTCAGCTAAATTTGAAATGTTCCAGCTGAGCTGCTGACCTCCAACACACCTTCAGAGGCCTTGACAGAGGCAGAAAGCAGAGTTGGCTCAGGTCCTCCATGGCTTGGATCCCCCTTCTGAAGGAGACAGGGTGCCATACAGCTGGAACAAGAACGTGAATTCTGAGCCCTTTGGCTTGGGATCCAGATTGTGGCTCTGCTGGTGGGGGTTTGGGGAGGTGAGGTTGATATGACGGTGAAAAGCAGCAGTCACATCTTTCTCATGACTTCTGCGCCAGGGGGTTTGTCCCACAGAGACCTGCATGAATACAACATAAATGCCTGGTAATTCCTGTGACAGGAAGGGACTGGAAACACCCTTCATACTCCACCAGAGGGGACTGGCAGCAACGATGATGTAGCCTTGTGCCGGAATAGTACGCAGCTGTGAAAAGGGAATGTGACTGTTTCCTGTGAATGAATGTGTAAATCACTCTGGGGTTTTTGTTGAGTGAAAAAGCAAGTATAAGTCATTTTAGAACAGAGACAGTAATGGGTCACTAGGTCAAGGTGCAGTCAGCATGCCCAGTGTGCCTTCAGCCAAGGGAGAAGGAGAGCAGCTTGGGAGAGACCCTGGGCTCAGGGAAGAAACTGAAAATCGCCAGGGATCATGGGAAACTTTTGTGCTGAACACCCACTCACTGTCTTAGTCAAGCCTCTCAACCATCTAAACCCTTGTGCTGCCCTCAGCCCCATTTACAGATGTGGGAATGTAGCACAGAGAGTGAGGGAACCTGCTCAAAGTCACACAGCAGAATTAGGGCCAGAGAAAGACCCCACCAGACCGCCAATGCCAAAATCAGATTGATCATTTTATTTTCATTTCCTTTTAGACAGGCTTTCACTATGTAGTTCTGGCTAGCTTGAAACTCACTATGTAGATGAGGCTGACCCAGAACTAACTGAGATCCACCAGTCTCTGCTCCTGAGTCCTGGGATTAAAGGTTTATGCTATTACTACCCAGGCATGTTGATCGTGTTTACTTTGCCTTTTAGAGTGGTTATTGACTGGAATGGGGTGGCTAGAGGAGAGGGGTGGTGAAAGGTGTTATGAAAAACCCAGGAGGCTGTTACAAGCTGGACATTCAGATGAGAGTGAGGACTGAGGCATCGCCAGTGGTAGCTGATGCACGGAGCTCTAGGCTTGATCCTCAGCGTGGAAGAAACTGTCCACGAGGGCTTAGGAAGGCAGCAACATGGCAGATGGGAAGTCAGATGTGGGATGGAGAGGTATTGGAGCTGCGGAGATGAGTCAGTGGTTTGCTGCTCTCCCAGAGGACCGGAGTTCAGTTCCCAGCACCATGTCAGGTGCTCACAGCTGTCCATAACTCCAGCTCCAGGGCTCCGATGCCTCTGGATTCTGTGCTCCCATGTACAAATCCACGGGCAAACACACACACCCTTCACAGAATTAAAGAGAATACAAATAAACCTTTACAAAAGAACTAAGAGATTTTTTAAGACATGGGAGCAAGACTTAGTGGTGAACTGGAGAGGATGCTGAGGGAGAGGAAGGAGCCTAGGACCTTGCATCCATTTGTTAATTTATTCATGTTCCAGAACGTTGGGCTGGTCTGCAGAGGCTGTTTCCAGCACCGAGTTTGTGTCAGTTACCAAGTCAGAGGTAGATTTCTCCCAGAGTTTCATCCTTGCTGGTGGATATCGGTACTGGAGATTAAGCAGCAGGGAGGTGCTGGAGAGATGGCTTAACGGTTAAAAGCACAGACTTCTCTTTCTAGAGGACCTGGGTTCAATTCCCAGCACCCCCACAGTGGCTAACAACCTTTTATAGCTCCAGTTCCAGAATACCTGACACCCTCTTCTGGTCTCCATGGGCACAGCACACGTGCAATGCACAGCATTTATGTAACATTTAAAAAATGCCATACATGTAACATTTAAAAAATATGATTAAGAAATATATGATTCCTTGGGATCCACATGGTAGAAGGAGAAAAGCAACTCCCTAAAGTTGTCCTCTGATCTCTGCACATACACTGTGGAGTCTCCCTATCTATGCACACAAAATAAATAAATGAATAAATTGTTGGTTTTGTTTTCAAGAAGAAAAAAACATGCAATGATTGTTAAAATCATGGGAAAACAAAGACAGGTCAGTATGATTGACAGGTCAGTATGATTGACAGGTCAGTATGACTGACAGTCTCTGCCAAGGAGATGTCTAAAATGTTAAGTGGGGTTGTCAGGGACACTTAGATGTTTAAACAAAGATTTGGAGAGGAAGTGAGCCCTGTAGATACCGAGGGGAGGCAGAGGTCCAGACAGGGAAGGGAGTGGATCTGACGTATTTCAGAAGCAGAAGTGTGGGAGCTGTCATCTCTGAGACCAGCAATGTCTGTTTCTCTACTTCTGGGCCTAGAGAATGGCCACACCTCTCTCTGAGGCTAGGCACAGGAGGAGATTCACTGTAGCCAGAGACATGATGGGAGAGGAGGATAACCCTTCCAGACCAAAGCATCTTTGAGCAGATGAGTGATTCTGTACTCCTACATTGCCCGATAGCAGGTGATGCTGCATGTGACCTGGAGTCAGGATGATGCTGGCTTTGTGAATGAGCAAGCCGCTCTGGGATGTCCTGAAGGAGAGCCATGCCCACATTCCTGTGTACAAGGAAGAGACCTTTACCTGTTGCTGGGCAAAAATGAGAGCAATAGATGTCCTCAGAGACATTTCAATCAAACAATTGGTTTCTAACTTGAGAGGAATGAGAAGCCATGAGCAAAGTTTAGGTAGGATGGAGATGGTACCCCATGGAATCAGTGAACAAACTGGCTGGAACAGGAGTAGCTAAGGTAGAACAAGGATGCTGTCAAGAGTCTCTGAGATGATCCAGATGGGAAAGGATGCCATGTGGCTTGGTCCAAAGTGGTGGCAGTGGTCAGATGCTCTTGTCCTTCGACACTTATTGGTGGATTAGAGAGAGGGAGGAGACCAGGGTGATCTCACAGATTTTGGTCAGAGAAATAAGAAGGTGAGAATAACTATGCTGGGCTAGTGGAGACCTAGGGGTCAGGGGAGAGGCTGAGGCACTGCAGCTGGAATGCTGGAGAGACTGCAGTGTCAGCAGGCAGATGGCAGGTGGTCAGGTGTGAACTTTGACAGGTGGTCAGGTATGAACCTTGGCAGGTGGTTAAGTGTGAACCTTAGTAGGTGGTCAGGTGTGAACTTTGGCAGATGGTAGGGTGTGAACTTTGGCAGGTGGTCAGGTGTGAACCTTGGCAGGTGGTCAAGTGTGAACCTTGGCAGGTGGTCAAGTGTGAACCTTGGCAGGTGGTCAGGTATGAACCTTGGCAGGTGGTCAGGTGTGAACTTTGGTAGTACAGCACAGAAGATACTGTAAGCCTTAAAAGCACTCAGGCCACATGAGGACAATGGCTGAAAGGGCTGATAGTGGGTAATAACAGCCTGGAATTGATGTCTAGCAGGCACTGGGTTTATCTTGTCTGGAGCCAGAGGGCTGAGGCCTCAAGGACACAGGCACAAAGCAGGCTGGCTAGGGGAGTGCTTTGCCTCCCTAGGAAGGAGCAAGAGAAGAGAGGCCAGGGCAAAGCCCTGGGTGGGGCACTTCTGAGGGAGGAAGGGAAACAAAGAAGGGCCCAGTAGATGGAGTGGCCAGAGAGGCAGGATTCTGGCTAGGCCTCTCAGAACCCAAGAGGTCATTTGAGTGAATGATTTAGAAAGACAGAGTGGCCTACGGGTGGATATGACGCAGAAAATCTGAGCCTGGTGTGGCAGTGCTGTGCCAGGGACACAGTGGCAAAGGAGCCATTTGGCCTTGGTTAGGTGCTGAGATGAACAGGGGTCCCAAAGGTAGGTATAGTGAGGCAGGCGATGGGGGTAAGTGGAGACCTTGAGGTAGAAGCTAGTTGTGCGGGCTTCTGCAGGATGGGGGACTCAAGGAGGTGAGGGCTGTGGCCAAGAGGAAGCAGAAGAAACGGAGGGGAGGTTGAGCTTGTAGAGACAGGTAGGTCCCCTGAGGGTCTGGCCGGGACACATTAGACTGGGGTGACCCCTGCTGTTTCCCAGGGCTTCTGAGAGTTGAAGTCTGTTGGAGAAGTTAGCAGGTTCAGAACTGGGGAGAGAGGCAAAAAGGAATGGGAGCCACCTTCCACACTACACCCCGACTAAAGCCCTGGCAGCCTCCAGCTGTTCTGCAAGGATCACTGGTGGCCTGACATAGGTGAGGAGATAACAGGAAAGTCAGGAGCTTTCCAGGGAGCTCCTAGTAGACACTGAGTTCCCAAGGTGAGGTCCCATGGTGAGAAGATGATTATAGTAAAGTTACCTAGCAGGGAAACTAGTGCCAGCAGGATGGGAAAGATGATGGGGGAGGGATGGGGACAGGGATTGTGGCTGGAGTGTTGGCCACACATCCTAACCAGAGATGTCTACTGCCTTTGAATGTACCTCTCGGGCTCACAGTCTCCCCTGGGTACACCCAGAGATGCCAGGGGAGAGCAGATGATGGGGGTCAGAACTCAGGGGAGGGACCTGGATTTCACAGCCTTTCCTGTCCCCCTAGGTCTTCTCTGCTAAATCATTACCTACTGCAAAACACTTGCCTGCAGGGTGGACTGCTACAATCTCCTAAGGATCTGACTACTTCTTTCCTGAAAGTCAGGAAAGAAAAAGTCTGGGGGAAAAATCTAGCTACTGTCCACACAGGAGTGGTCACTAGGAGTCCACCTGATGGGACTCTCAATAACCTAGGGAAATTATACCACTGTTCTCTCCGCTTGATGGGAGAAACTGGTGTTAGGACAAGGGCCCACCCTGGGTTGTGTGAGATGGCTAGTCTGTTGAGGTGGTTGACTTGGTGCATCACGTGAGACTGGCTGTGAGGTATTTTTGTCCCCTAGACAGGGCTGCCCACAGGCCGGTGTGGTCAGGTAAATTCCTGCTTTCCCTGTCTATCTCTAGTGGGTTCCTATGCCTGTTACAAAGGAATAAGAGTTTCCATCTTTGGTCACAAAACTTCAAGCAGGCTTCCACACCATAAGTGTGTGCTTCCTCATTCTGGCTTTGAAGGTTTGGGACTCCTTCCTCTGAAGCGCTATGAAGGCAGTATGAATTCCACAGCAGGCTGAATCACAGGCTCTCTGATGACAGGGCTAAGCCTTAAGCTTTATTCTCTGTCCAGTTGTATGCTGAAGTGTTGGCAGTGCTTGTCATCCCGGGAGGCCATTCCTGAGAAAAAGAAGGATCTGGAATGAAAAAAAAAAACAACAAAATAAGATGTAGAAATTTCTCCTGGTCTCATCAGTCCTTCAAAGAGGCACTTTGGAGTCTGACTGAGCTCAAATCCTGGGGTGCCTATGAGGTCCCTTATCACGCTCCTTCCTGTAGCTGCTTAGATGCCCAAGAGGGAGGTAAGAGCAGGATCAGGTAAATCTCCTCAAGTCTGTAAGGTACCTAACCCAGGGACTCAGCACTTCCTTCCCTCCAGGGGCTCCTTCCTGCAAAGTCTCTGTGCTTGTGCCTGAGGTCTTCAAGGCTTTGCTCTAGTGTCATCTTTGTAGTGACACCCTCTCTGACCAGCTAGCTGCCTGGCTTCACATCTGTCCTTCCTTTACTACCTGTTTGCTCCTGAGGTTGGGGTCCGTGTGTTCCTGCGGGACAGATATTATTGGAAGGCAGGGGATGTCTGGATTAGAAAGCTTAAATGCCTTGGCTTTCTGGCTGGGCTTGACCTGTGTGTGTGCTTTATCTAATCTCCCTAATGCCTTTACAAGAAATTTTATTATCTTCACTTCATGAATGAAGCTGCTGGGAGCAGGAGGAGGCTTCTGTGCAATCACCCAGGGAGTCTGTGGTAGTGAGGAATTTGAAACAAGGGCTCTGTGAGGTTTGAGGAGTGGATCCAGCCTAGAACTGAATCCGAGGTGGGTGTCCTGGCTGCATGGAATGTGGGATTGGAAGGGAGTTCCTATGAGGGAGGGACCGAGACTGGGGAGGGTGCTGACAATGGGTAACATCTTCCATGCAAGGGGAGCTGACACGGGGGAAGCATAAGGCAAGGTTGGCCAGTGGAGGAAGCCCAAATAAGGGACCATAAGGGACCAAAATGTCCTAGCTGGATGTGCCCTACCTCAGATGAGGGCACTTAGATCTGCCATAGCATCACTGGGGACCGCCCAATATCCACACCAGGCTTTGCAACTCTGAGCTACTCATTCACCCTCTCTGTGGCTTGTCCATGTTTGAGAGGAAGGCCTAGTGCAGCGGTACCTGCTGTCTGGCTCACCTCTGCTCATGTTTTGCACTGTTTGCCAAGACCCTGCACCCAGTCACTGGGGCAACACCAGCAGTCTGGAGCCCCTGGCTTGTCAGCTCTGCCTCGTTCAGTTATGGGTGTGCTCTCTCCTGGCCAGCAGGGGGCTTCTAAGCCCCTCCCTGGGGCCTGTCCCAGGGTTCTTTTGGACTCCTACTTCTAACCTTTTCTGGGCCCAGGGTAGGAGCAAAAATGGAAACTCCACACGCCATATGTCTAGATGCTTAAAAGTTGTACACCAAGCCAACACACTGCTAAATAGAGCATGCGCTCTCCGCCTACACTGACAAGCACACAGACTAGTATACCCTCACATCAACCCGGGAGGCAGGGCCCATTTAGCAGTCGTGGACTCCTGGAGTACAGTCCTGAAAAGAAGCAGTGTCATGAGCCAGGTGCTCACTCCCCCCCTAGCATGATCTTGACGGACACATGTCACTGACCCACGCTATTCTTCCACAGGACATACCCATTCTCAGCAACCCAGGCTGTTGGCTACCTCCTAGCCCAGGCAAAAGACCACATAGTGAAGGTTAGGGGTCTTTTAGACAGGGAATTCTGGGCCTTTCACTGGAGAAGAGTTGCCTTGGGTGGGCATGTCCTCAGGTTTGGCTCTATTGGAGGGGTGACCCTGGAGGAGGCTAGAGTGACCATCTCTAGAATCTAGAATCCAGAGCTTGGGGGGGGGGGGTCTTGTTGCTTAGCTGGATTCAAGGGCTGTACCGTACTCTTGGCTCTCCCACTCCTCCGCTATGGATGGCTTTACTCTGCTTGAACCCCGTATTTGAAGCATCTGCTAACTACTGGAACCACCATACTTGGCTGAACCTACTACTAAGGTACATGGCCTTCTCCTTTTACCCATATCAGGGCTTCTCCCCAGCGCCAGCCGTCCTTCTCTACCCAGCATGCCTCATTCTCATGTGAAAGAGGAGAGGGGGTTATAACTACCTGTCCCCTGCCTGTTTAGGACACTGGTCTCAGTCAGCACATAGACTGGCCCGGCCTCATCTGGTTGTGCGTACACCTCAGTACAGAGGTGCCTCACTCGGACCCTGCAGGCAATGGGTGGCCCTCCCCAGCTTGTGCCCAGAAAGTGGGACACCAACTCCACTTTAGCCAGTGTTTCTCGCTCACTCAGCTGAAAAGCTGCAGCTTCCCCGAGGCTCCCAAGCCTCACCCAGCACTGACAGCTCCTTCCCTGATGCCGTGTGACAGGCCAATGTCAGGGCTCCCACACCTGCTCCCCCGCCACTGCTACTTCCTGCCATGGGGGGCACAACCTCTGCCACGACGGCACCAGGCATCAGCAGCTCCGCCACACACGCTGCCACCTTTTGGCTCAATCTTGCAGGGCTTTCTGCCTGTGCTGTGGGAATGACAGGAAGGCAGGGGTGCGGGTGCTGAGGATGCAAGGTCCTTCCATCAGCAGAGGAAGGCTCTGGTGCCTGGGATTCTGAGATATGCCCACCTAGGGCCTTGAGCAGTCCCGAGTCCAAATATGTAATCAGGAACCTACTGAGCTGAGATCTGGGGACAGAAAGCTCACATAGCTGGACGCCACCTGGGGATCGACTCTGAGACAAGTCTCTTCTCAGCTGTTCTTTGCAAACTGATGGCCTTGTTCTTATAGTGTCAGCATTCCATGGTCCCCCACCCCACCCCCACTCCGACCCCCAGCCCCACCCCAAGGCTTGGATATATGGTGGTTGTTGCTAACATGGCTAGCATCAGACATGATTCTTGCAGGAGGTTGCTGTTAGCTGACTGGGGACCTGGTTGAGAGGCAGGGTACCTACCCAAGCCTGCGGGAGAGGTATCTCCCAGACACATGTGACTTTCCTGGGACAGGTTTATCCCGCCGTAGGCAGTCCCCCTCCCTCCTTTCTCTTCATTAGGGTATTCAAGACCTTGCCCTCTTCCTGTCAAGCTACCTGTCCTGGTTAGACCCATCAGTACGAGAACTCTCAGATGAAGCCACCGTGTGTGTGTGTGTCTGATCATATCAAATTTAAAATTGACTGTGAGTAACATGATTAGGTAACAGTGAGAATCAACCATGAGACCATGAGCTAAAACCTTTCCCAATTAGCTGGCCCCACGGTTGAGGTGAGACACAGAGTGGATGCACTTGTAAGAGGAATCCATGAGTCCTCAGCCCCTCCATCCGCCAAACCAGCTGCTGGTCTCTGGGCCATTCTCATGGGCCCATTTTCTTCTTCATTGCCAGGGCATCACCTCCTCTGAGTAGCCCTCCTGACTACAAAGAACCCATGCTAGGTCTCAGTGAAGGACTTGTCATAATCAGTCCTTGTTTCGAGTTGAGACCTCTGGAAACTGGGGGCACCCTCTGGATCTTACCCACCCCGTGGGACTCGGTCCATTCTTGCATGGAACTGGGGGACAGCTCATGGTACTCTGGTCTGTGTGTAAGCTGCTTGTGGAGAAACAGGGGCTCACCACATCCTCTGTTGGAGGCAAGCCATCACTCCCCACTCTGCTGTTTCTCTGCAGGACCAGCCCAGCTGCATCCCAGTTGGGGGCTCAGGAAGGAACGGAGGCTCTGATCTCACGTCTGTCTGTCTAGCCCTGCCTGGTGCAGCCTCTGTGATGGAAAGGAGACAAGCAAGGAGGTGGGGGTGCAGGACTAGTAGCTATAGTGACCTAGACCCTGGGTTAATGGGGAACAAGGGCTTCCAACTAAGGAGTGACCCAGGCTACATTGTAGCAGTCCATGCCTCCCATTCCAGACTGCCTCCACCACATGATGAGGGCTTTACCCAAGAGGAGCACCAGTGGGCTTCAAGCCTGCTGAAGGTCTAGGAGCTGCGAGAAGGCAGTCTGAGGCTAGAGCAGACTCTGGCAGGCAAATCAGGAAGGCTAGAGTTCCCTGTCTGAGGACCAGACACTTCCTCTCTAGGGACTGCACCTTTCTGATGAGATCCCCACCTGCCTGGCTACCCCGCCCACTCCCTCATTGCAAGAGCAAATGAGGTGATGCAGAGACTCTGAAAAGCATAAAGGTGCCATTATTTTTAGCAGGAGTCATATTTGACTTGCTAATTAGCTTTCTAAAAATAGCCTCATTTATTATAGCACAGGAAGAACCCTGGGTAGGAGTCGGAGCCCTGGATCCTTGGTCTGACTCTATGACAGTTCTGCTGTGTGACCCTGGCTGGGCCCTGACCTCTCTGGACAGTTAGGCAGTTAGACCATCCCTGAGAGCCATAGGTCCTGAGACTGAACTGGCATCTGAATTTGAGACTGAAGAGGAAGGAGACTTCATCCTGTCTGGAGTGAGTTCCAGGGACTGGATTCCTCTGAGTCATGTGTTAGAACTCCCGGAACCTGCTGGTGAATTTATACAAGGTTGTCTTGTCTCAATCATGGGCTATATGCTTGGTCTCCACCATAGCATCCAGTCATCAGGAAGCTTTTCAGGAAGGAGATGAGCATGGTTACAGAGAGGCGTGGGGCTGGGCAAGGCAGAGAGAGACGGAAAGGTTACCCTGAGGCCGGCCTCCAGCTAACTGGCGAACCCATTCTTTCTGTGGTGTTTATTGAGTATGTACTGTGCCCCTGACACTGTGTCCCATGCTGTGGAGATAATGGGACAAACCAAGCCAGGACCTGGTTCTTGCTTTTCTGGCCCCTCAGATCCTGTGGGAAGGATCAGGCACCATTTATACAACTCACGTCTTGGTCTGACTACAGAGAGGGATACCAGGAAGCATGTTGTGAGGGTGACCGAGAGGGAAGGCCAGAGATAGCTCCTTAGAGGGGTGACACAGGTCGAAACCTGAACGATGAATAATGATAACAAGGCAAAGTGGGGTTGGGAACGGGGGATCCTGAGCAGAAGAAAGAGCAAGAGCAAAGGCCCATGGCGAGTGATGGGAGTAGATGGGCTGGAAGAAGCTGAGGTCTCTGACTTTACTGTCACGTGGTTCCCTGAAAGAAAGGCAACTTCCCATTTGCAGCTCTCCCTGTGGGTTAAGCCGAGGAGCATAGCGTTGCAGCAGGGTGAGGGTGGAGGCGATGTGGAAGGTGAGGTGCTTGGCTGTGAAATTGAGAGCAGTGGGACACAGATTAAGCTTCAACATCACCATGAGGTGGGAGGGTCACACTCATCGCTGAGTCACGAAATGGCACGCCTGCCCCTTGTCTGGTTTCTGCTGCTCCTGAGGAAATGGTCATCCATTGGCTGTGCGAGTCATCGTCTCTCCACCTAGTGCCAGTCATGCAAGCGCCACCCTTTCCCTAATATGGTCCTATCTCCCTAGTACGGTATCTGCTGTGACTCCCCAGCCCTGGCCCCTCTGGGCAGTGGAGAACTGTAGGGAGAGACTTTGATGAAGCTTCACTAAAATTGCCTGGCTGTAGTAACTTCAGTGGCAACTAGGGAGGTAATGGTGAAAGGTCCTCAGAGGGCAAGCTGAGCCAGCCATGCTCCTTCCTATCCCCCTCTGCAGCCTTCTCCCATGAAGGGGCCTCGCAGCTGGTCCTGGGCTGACCAGATAGGCTATGACAGGTCAGCTCACACTAGGGCCTCTGTAGGTGGCTAATAGTGAGAGGTTCTGCCCTAAGAGTGGCCACAACCAGGTTCTAGTCACCTGCCTCAGGTCCCAGGACACGATAAGGCTGGGGTATAAAAGGGATTCATCAGAGGCCTGCTGATCCATTCTGTCAGATAGGGGACTAAAGGTTTGCCCAAGTAGATGAGGTAGAATCCTTACTATAGGATCCTTTTGATCTCTAGTTTTTAGTCTCCCATCTCTTCTGTCTTACCTAACCTGCTTCTCTGGGGCCAGGTCACCCAAGGGTCTCTCCTCAGACCCCAAAAGTGTCATCTCTATTCCTGGAGCCCTCCTGACTGGCCCTTCTCACCTTCACCCCATTTTCTGTCCTGGGGGCTGAGGCAGATGCCTCTCTCCTCACAGCAGTTGGACCATCACATCCCCAATGTGACCGCATGAGGACCTTTAGCCTGCAGGTTCAGGGGTTTCCTACTTCAGCTTAGCTTCCATTGCAAGTTGGCTTTCTATGTGGCTATGGCCTGGACGCATTCTTTTCCCCAGTCGTTGCCATCTCCTGAAAGCAGAGTTGGGATAGAGTTGAGAACATTTCTAGAATGTTCTCTCAGCTGGACACACAACACAAAAAGAGAGGGAGGGGCTTTTTTTCTTTTGTGCTCAGGTTAGAAAGGCCGAACCCCTTTTGTTACCCCTGCCTTATTATGTCCTGGGACTGTAGGCAGATGGCCGGAACCTGAGTGTGGCCTTTCTGGGGGCAGCAGTGCCCCCTACTGGCTACCTAGAGAGATCACAGACAAGATGTTGTGTTATAACCTGCTGGGTCCACTCAGGGCCAGCTGCTGGCCCCTTCAAGGAAGGAGACTCAGGCTCCCATGAAGGCCCTGTGGAGGCTGCAGAAGGGAACAGGAAGGACCATGGGGGTGCTTAGCTTGCCCTCCATAAAACGGGATAGTAACACCCAACGCCTAGAGCTTGCTTGGTGATTAGACTGACTGATGATAGACTTTGAAAAGAGCTCTGCAGGCGGAGGATGTGGATCAGAGGTGTGGGTCAGAGAACAGAGTGGAGTTCTGGAAGTTGCCTCAGAGGCCAGCCTGGACTCCTGCTGTGGTTTTCTCTCTGTTGCTGTGATAAAACAACCATGACCAGAGAAGCAACTTGGGGAGGAAAGGGTTTATTTAGGTTACTCTTCCACTTTACTGAGGGAGAGGTCGGGGCAGAAACTCAAGCAAGAGAAGAGGCAGGAACCACAGAAGAGCGCTGCTTACTGGCTTGCTCCCCATGGTTTGCTCAGTTTGCTTTTTTATGTCTCCAGGCACCACCTGCCCAGAGCTGGCCCTGCTCACAGTGGGCTGGTTCCTCCTACAACGATCATTAATTGAAGAAAGAAAAGCTCTATAGACTTTCCTACAGGCTAGTATGATGGAGGCAATTCCTTGTCTGTCCTACAGGCTAGTCTGATGGAGGCAATTCCTCATCTGATGCTCCCCCATCCCAGGGGACTCCAGCTTGTGTCAAGTTGACAAAAAAAACCAAACAAACAAACTAACTAACTAATTAACTAACCAGTACAAGCGCTCTCCTAGATCCTGCTCCAGACTTTTTGGCACAGGTTGAAAGTCAGGTGGCACCCTGGTCCTGGGTGGTGAGAGATGCCTGGGGTCTGGTGAGGAGAGAAAATCCTACCTGGCATGGCTCTACCACCTAATGGTACCACTGTTCATGTAGGCCAGACCTCCAGTACCCCAAGGCAGGATGGGCTGTCTCTGTAAACATCGTCTGGTACTGTCTAAGGGGCCCAGTTGACCAGAGACTTGAGACTTTACCCTAAAGGCTCACCACCTGTCTCAGGACAATCTTAGACCCCAACGAGTACTAATAGTCTTAGGCACCTGGTTCCCTTTCTACTTCATTATATCTCCTTCCTCCAGTCCCCATCAGTTATTTTGAATTTCTATTAGTGATAGATACTCCAATTAAGACAAAAAAGCACAGAGAGGTTAAATTTCCTCAAAGCCACACAGCAAGTGAGTGGAGCAGGGGTGGAGTCTACCTGAGTCTGGGGCTGCCCATGCTGCACGGGCCATGGGAGGAGGGGTAGAGGGCTGTGTATGTGGCTGTGTTTAAGAGGCTAAGGAGCTGTGAGTTGGGTACCCTGCAGGGAGAAGCCACTGATCAAGACTGATGGGGGTCCAGACGGAGAGAACCACACCCAGACACAGGGAAATGGGTACCAGAGAATTGAGGTGACTCTATGGGTAGAAGCTATACAGAGAGATGCTTAGTTCCCCTCCCTTCCCTCTCCCCCCTCCTCTCCCCTCCCTTCCCTTCCTTTCTTTTAAAAAATTGAAACAGGGTCTAACTTGCATCCCTGACTGGCCTGAAACTGGCTATATAGACAAAGCTGGCCTCAAACTCACGGAGATCTGACTGCCACTGCCTTCTGAGTGCTAGGATTAAAGGCGTGTGTTAGCACACCCTGTGGGAGGCTTATTTTGATGTGTGTGTGTGTGTGTGTGTGTGTGTGTGTGTGTGTGGTGGGGGTGAGGGTAGCATCTCCCAAACAGAGTCCTAACTGTGGAGACTGAGCCCCTCCCCTAGCAGATGTGAGCGGCCCAGCCTCTCTGTCGGGTAGGTGCCCTGTGCAGTGGTGGTAATAACAGACTCAAGACCAGAGGGTACTTCCTAAGATTTACCCAGGTGCACCCTGACGGTGACCCCAGCTCTTGGAGACTCATCTATTGCGTGGGCAGAGGCTTTCTACTTGGCCAGGAGAGGCCTCTTCCCTTTCTAGATGCAAGCCTTCCTGCTGGGGTGTTTCATCTAGATCCTTCATCCTATATCCACCCCAGGCTAGCCCTGGGTGGGCTGAAGACTTCCTGCCTGGTTGGCACAGAAAGAGTGGCAGAGGGAGGCCTCCTGCGACATCCCAGCTGGCCTGGGGGCTGCACTCCCCTCCCGGATTGGCCCCTGGGAGGGGCTCCTGACATGTTTCCTTAGATGTGTAATTGGAATCTCATGGGCTTGGTAATTAGGGGAGGTGGCAAAGTGCTCTAGAAATGACTGTAATTACAGTTACAAGCCAGCAGCTAAGCCAGGAGTTTCGGTGATCACCTGGGAGAACTGGCTGGGGGACAGGAGAGATTTGGCCACTGAGGGTTTACTGTGGGCCAGATGCCTACTACGAGCAGCATGGACCAGACACCAGCCCCCTCCACAGATCTCTGGGGGCTCTAGACACCCCCACAGGCCTGGAGACCATCTGGCTTCTGGTCCCAATATGGCAGAGGGGACACGCCTGGAGCAGAGTGGGGACTTGGCCAAAGTGACAGAGCATTTATAGCAGAACTGGGGTGGAGCCCAGATGTCCTCTCAGCCGAGAGAGAGAGAGAGAGAGAGAGAGAGAGAGAGAGAGAGAGAGAGAGAGAGACTCACAACTTTGGTTTCTGCTCTATGCTCCTCTTCTGCCAACCTCCCCCCCCCCCAAGCTTGGCATACTCCCTTCTCCCTTTCTGGTGTATTTAGAGTCTCCCTTCAGCTTTGAAGCATCAGTTCTTCCCCGGAAGCCTTCTCTGTCTCCTGACTGACCACGCTAGCGTGAGTGGGCGATCTTCCTCAGTTTCTCCTGCAGGGGGCTGTGCCAAGCTTGTGTGAACCTGAGAACTGAGAATTGTTTTTGGGAGTTTTGTGAGGGTTGTTAAACACAGCTACTGTTAATAATTAAGTTACATAAACTTATAATTAGGTATATTTATACACACTGGAAACATCGTCTTCTAACTTGCTACACTTTTCAATTATCTGAGCTCGTGGGTTATTTGTGCCTATTGTAGCTGGCGGCGGAGACTCACTGATAGTGGTGTGAACCGGCTTAGCATTCAGTGGTGTAGCACTGGGGGCTACTTGAATGAGGAGGTACAAATAGTTAAAACACTTCAGTCCTGTTCCCCTATCTCCCAGCCCCCAGCCCAGAGAGAAGGTTGTTGGCATCTCCGCTTCCACTGGCTCAGCTTTGACCTTTGGTCTCTGCGCAGGCCTGGCATCTAGCAGGGCCTTAAAAGCTTGGAAGAGAGAAGGAGAAAGCAGATATTGTCTCTGGAGACATGATTACCTGTTTTCAACAGCTGCCCTCAGGGTTGGCTTTGGGTTCTGCCTTACCCTGAGACACTCAAGGGAACAGAGGCAAGTCCCGTGGATTAGTAAGTCCTGGGATGGTGGAAGAGCTGCTTTCCAAGGGAAGGGCAGCAGGGCCTCAGATAGCCAGGTAGGTGTGGGTGGTTTTTGGCAGGACTCACAGGCAGCTGGGCCCAGGAAATGTCCTGCCTCTTCCTGCCCCAAACGGTCTTGGCCAGATGCCACCTTCTGGTACCCCTCTCCACCAGACCACAGCAGGAAAATGGGTGGAAAGGCTTTGGAGCTGGGCCAGCTTTTAGCAGGCATCTAGCGGGTGAAGGCTGGCAGCCGTGCACAGGACAGGCTGAGGCTAAGCAGAGCCACAGTGGGAAGATATACTTGGGTACCCAGGCACGAAATTCCCAGGGACCCTTCAACCTAAGGTGAGTACAGGACTCACTGGAGGCAAGAAGGGCAAACAGCTTGTTTCCCATAGCATGCAGCGTGTGCACAATAGTGGCTCAGTAAATGTCTGTCCAACCAGGGAAATAAAGAACTAAATTCAGAAAGGGATTGGGACCCAGGCTTGAGACTATTGCCACATTTACCCTGTGACTTCACTTAGGGCTTTAAGATTTTTAAGGTGTTTTGAGACAGGTTCTCATTATGTAGATCTGGCTGTCCTAGAACTCACTATGTAGAGCATGCTGGCCTTGAACTCACAGAGCTCCATATGCCTCTGCTTCCGGAATTAAAGGCTTGTGTCACTCTACTTGGCTATCACTTAGGGGTTTTGAGGAAACATAGGTAGGCTCTATGGAGGTACTGTGTGTCCTCCTCAGACCCGGTCACCCTGTGTCACCCTGTCCGCCTCAGCCCGTCCTACTGCAATAGCATCTTCCTCATAGGAAGCTGGGAGAAGGGAGCGAGTTAATGTCATACAAATCACCTAGATGTGATTGACCCAAAGTAACCTTCTGAAACAAGTGGTCTGCCATTGGCACTGTTTTCACAAAGCCCCTCACATCTTACCTGAGTTGGTGGGAACTCACCCAGGGCTTTTTCCTCTCCCGTTTTCTGCTGCCCTCTAGTGGAACTCGGCAGTATCGTCCCGAGAGAACACCGTGAACTTGGCTGCAGAGGCAAATTCTTCACGTTTCAACGGAAACCTGCCATTTAAAAAAGGTTGATTTTTGTATAGACTAAGAACCCTGTCCTCTTCTTTCCAAATAGAATTCACCTGTAGCTATCCATTTTTTTGTGTGTTTTTTTTTTTTGTAGCTGTAGTTAAAATGTAGCAAAAGTGCAACAAAAAGGTATCTTTTTCTTCTTGACATTGACAATTGACTATTGGTCAGGTTTAGGGAGTTCATGACCTGCAACCTAACCTAACACACTCCTGCCGGCATCCTTACCCAATTAAGATCCTCCAAACTCGGGGACAACCTATCAGTGTTCTCAAATTCTTATTCTTTGTCCTACAATAATAATGAGACTGTGACCTTGTATTTTGGCTCCCGTCCTGCCATTCTACTACGCGCTGGAGCAGCATCTTTGACACGAGGTACAGAACAGAATTCCCTCTTCTAGTTCCGGAGAGCTGGGAAGCCGGAGGGTGAGGACTCGCATCTCTGAAGGTCTTCTTGCGCCACCATGCCGTCCTTAGTGGGCAGTGACAGGGTGAATGCGGACCTGGAGGAACAAGAGGAGCTAAGTGCCGTGATACCAAAATCGGCCCTCTCTAGGGGAGCCCTCGAGTCTGAAGCACTGTTATTATTGTCATTATTTGGAGACTGGGTCTCAGCTCCTTAATTACCTCTTACAGGCTTCGTCTCCCATTACTGTTGCACTAGGGATTAAGTTTCCAGCATAGGATTTTTTTTTTCTTTTGGTGTTGGTTAATCTTTTCTAAAGAAATGTTATTAGCATATGTTAGTTATACATAATAATGGGTTCTTTGTGACACTTCACATATGTACACATTGTCATCAATGTCATTCCCATCACACCCTCTTCTTCCCTTCCCACTCTCTCTAATCCTCGTTCTCAGTACTGCGTGTGTGTGTGTGTGTGTGTGTGTGTGTGTGTGTGTCCGTCCCAATGAGTTTCATTAGGGTTGTTTACTGGAGCATGGATACCTTGCCGGTGACTATAGCAATGAAGAAAATGTCTCTCCCTTTCCCATCAGTTGTTAACCCTGAATAAATCCTTGGGGGGGATGGGATCCCATAAGCACCCATCCCCCATGACAGGGTGTCATGGGTCCAATCTTGTCCAGTTTGATGACATGCAATGTTGGATGCCTGGAAGTCATTTCACACTCTTCCCACTCCAAATCCTTCTTCCAGACCTTATGTCTTCTGTCCCTCCTTCAGCAATGTTCTCTGAGCCAGGGGCTGATGTAGGTGCTCCACGTATGGCTGGACATTCAGGTACCTTGGCCAGTTGTGTACATTTCTCTGACCAAAGCTGATAGCAGCATTATTCTGTAGGCACAAATGTAGTGTTTAGAAGGCAAATTTGACAGACACATCATGTCCACTTAGCCAAACAACAGCTATGACTTCTCCTTAGCCACAGGCTTCTGATTTGGAGTATGTGGAGAGCAAACATGCTATTATTGCACAGTGGGCTCCTCTTGTCTGGCTGGTCAGGACTGTCTTACTTAGGGGCCACGGCTGAGTAAGACTAGAGATGACAATTCTCCCTCAGCAACCTGCGTGACTCCTTCTGGCACACTGAAGGCTAGTCAGCAGGAAGGGAGCTTCCAGTCTAGTTCCGGTTTAATTTCTGTGTCCCCTCGGGTAAAGGGGCAAGGCTCTTTAGGGGTACGATCATCTACAGCCCAGATTTTCCTCTGGTACCTGGCTTAGAACCTGTACATGCTAGATGCTCAGTGAGGGACTATGGATTACTAATAACTCACTTCAGTCAGATGAGAAAAGAAAGGACCACCACAAAAGATGGGAGACCCTCTACTGGCTGCCGGGCCTGCAAAACTATCCCTGGAGAGAGGCTGCTTTAAGAGAGAGATGAGGGTAGAGGAAGGTATGGCTACACTGGAAGAAGGCTGGACATCTCCTTTGTTCCTCTGGTGGGAAGCCAGCAAGAGCTAGGGAGGAGCCGGTCAGTATCTTGACTTTATCACCGCGCCACCCCCACCCTCAGCCCCCACACTAGGGAACCAGAATTCTGTTTTGGGAGAGCTAAGGTACAGAAGCATGCACACTTTGCCTGGAGGAGCATCGAGCTTGACTCTTTTTAGTACACCTGAGGCCATGTGCTCGTGTGCCTGAGGACGACATGGCTAATGGCCACCCTAGATGCCAGCTAAGAACCCACCACACCTGCACCAGGCTTCTACACCTTCCTCACGCGGTCCTTTCAAAACCCACACCTCTCAGCCCATTCAGACCCCACCCCCTCATCCTCAGCTAACCCTCCCTCGTCAATACCCCAGCAACCCCTACATCCAATGAGGGAGCCGCTGAGCCCCGAGCTCCGCCCCCTTCCACCTGTCACTGTGGTCTGTATAGGGTACCGCTCAGCAGCAATTGCTCTGCAAAGCCTTAAGCTCCGCCGAATACCAACCTGGCACGCCTCAGGCGGTGCTGAAGGCGGCAGCCTCTGGAGAGCTTGTGCAAATATATACTTTGAAGTCTGGCGGGTACCCCCCAACTTCCGGTTCTAGGATCTTCCTTTCTGGAGGTGACACTTCTTCATGGATGCTCTCTGCATCCACAGGAGCTGGAGCTGAGAGCGACTGCTCCCAGCAGTCCTGTCCAGTTCCCCTGGACCCTCACTCATGGTCACTCACATCTGGTAAGTGGGGGATGGGGGGTGGGGTGGGGTTGCGACTGCTAGGGTCAGCATTGAGTCCACTTTTTTAAAAAGTGCGCTCGGGCACAGAGTTTTTTGTCCCCTGCCTTTCTCTGGTCCTCGGGAAGATCTCTGAAGAAGCCTTAGTCTTTAGTTCCTTAGTCCTCTGCCTCCGTCTCTACCTCTTTCAGACCCCAGCTTCAGAGCATCGGGCCCAAAGTTATGGTGGGCATTGGCTCCACCTAGTGGTATGAAATTAAATTTCAGCAGATCCTCGTAAGGTGAATGAGGCAGGTAGCTGGTGGCTTATGGCTGCTACCTAGATACCCAGAAGACAGGAGTCTTTTTTCTGTCTCAGTCCTTGCTACGGACGTGGCTGAAGGTTGACTCAGCTCCATTCTTCATTTGTATCTTAAGGGAGGCTGGATGCTTGCCTGTGTGTCCAGTGTCTGCCTTTCAAAGCCTCCCTTCAGGGGCTTGTGCCACGCAGAAGCCTCTCCTGTCAGCTCACATCAGTGTCACCTGCTTGGAAGGTAGAACCTGAAGTCCCAGAAAAGTGCCAGCATCTTTTCCCTGCTCACGATGGAAACCAGGACATGTGGACCTTCCCTACCCGCTTTTCTTAGGAGGACAGAAATGGCCTTGCAAGTCCTGAGAATCACGTGTTTCAGGTTCTGTGCCATTTGCAGATTAAGCCACTGGTTGCAGTAAAGAAGGACTCTGTCAGGGGATGGAGAAGTGGCCTGTTAGTGAAGAGTGCTTGTTGGTCTTCCAGGGGACCCGTGTTGGTTCCAGCACCCACATGGGTGGTTCACAATTGTTTGTAATTACAGTTTAAGGGGATCCAGTGGCCTCTTCTGGCCTCCTTGGGCACCCCATCATTTATGGCAAACACACACAACAAATCTTTTAAAAAGTATTACTCCTGTCACATGAAGTGACATGCTATTGCTTTTGGGTCCCTGTTTTGACTTGACAAATCCTTTGCCACCACAGTCCTGCTTGGGCATGTGTGTGTGGGTGTGTGTGTAAGGGCACCATGTGGGGGGCACACTACTGGGCATTCTCAGTGAGCATGATAGTTGGGAGAAAATGCTTGGCCCTAAAATGAGAGCCCTGCCCAAGTGAAAACCAATAAACTCTTAATAAAACATCAAACTGTAACATGTCATTAACCTCGTTACTTTCTAAGTTTAGTATCCATAAAAGCTTCATTGCATTTGAAAGAATGTGTGGGCTAGGTTTTTCTCTCTCTTTGAGAAGTTTCAATTACGAAACTGCTCCTTCTAGCTAAATGGTTTCAAAAGAAAAATTATAGCTATCCTTTAAAGACAACAAACAACAACAAACAACTTTGGAGGAAATTTTAGTATTTTAGCCCATGCCTTGATGGGGAGAGAAGCGGTCTGGAGTTCCAATGCCCAGGCTTACAGGGGTGCTGGCTCACCAGTGTCTAAGGTGGGAAGGGAAGGGTGGACCCAGAGGTACAGTCAGAGTGTTCTCCCGGCACCCTGGCAGCTGTGGGCTGTGACCGCCATTCACCTCTCCAACTGGGGAGCAAAGAGGTGCCATGCAGGGCAGGTGAATGAAGATCAGGGCTTAGGCTGTAGGTGGGTCCTTAGGAAATTCAGGTGGAGACGTTCTCATAGGCTGCAGTGGGTGAGGCCCTGGGGCTGCTCTTCAGAAGTGCCACTTGCAGGGTTTCTAGCTGGGAACATGCTCTAGTGTGTGTTTTGGGTGGATATCACACATAAAGAACTCAGCTGCTGGGAGGCAGTGAGGACCATCCTCGCTACTGACACACACACACACACACACACACAGAGAGAGAGAGAGAGAGAGAGAGAGAGAGAGAGAGAGAGAGAGAGAGAGAGAGGCTGGTCACCTTTTGTCTGCAGCTTGGGGACTTGGTACAAATCTATCAAGGGTTGATAACTCTTGCTCTGTGGACTTTTTTTTTTAACCAGGTGCCTACGTCCCTCTCTTTATCTTTAGCTTCCACGGTGCCTCTACCAGACACTCGTTCTCAACTCCAACAGACATTACTCCTTCAAAGAGTCTCATTATTGCTTTGTAATGAATTGCCATCTCCCATCTTACTGGTTTTCCTTAGAACAGAGATTTAGAAATTTGAGCCTGTGCTTCCTGAACTGCCATTCTGAAGACCCCCAAGTAAACTCCTTTGACTTTTACAGTCTCTGTGTTTGAATCAATGAACAGTTTCCAGGTCATCTCTTCCCGTATTAACCTCCAAATCCTCACCTATCCAAAAATTTCAGTCAACTATATTCTGTTTCCTTTCTTTTCATTTTTTTTTTCCTGGACAGAGGAGTAGATCAAGATCCATTCAAAATAGTTCCAAGGGCTGGAGATGTAGCTCAGTGTGGAGAGATTGCCTAGGTTTGGTCCCTACCAGAGCAAAATAGAGAGGCAAAGGCATACGGTACTCACAGGGAGCCCCAAGGACTTATGGGACTAAGGCAGGATTACGTGAGCTCGGAGTTTGAGCCCAGCCTGGGTGATATGAGCCCCATTGCAGAAGACAGAGAAAAAACAGAAACAAACAAAAAAGATGGAGAAGCAGAAGAGAAGGGCTCCTGGCTTTTCCTTTAGGACAGGGACCAGTCAGTTGTCACAAGCCTCTGCCTGGGCAGGAAGGCAATGCTTCGCTTCATTCCTCTGTCAGGAAAGTCTCTCTACCCTCAAGGGCCACAGGACCATCTGCCCTAGTTTGCTTCCTATTGCTGTGATGAATACCACCACCAAAAGCAGCTTGGGGAAGAAAGCGTTTATTATACTGTCTTAGTCTAGGTTTCTATTCCTGCACAAACATCATGACCAAGAAGCAAGTTGGGGAGGAAAGGGTTTATTCAGCTTACATTTCCACATTGCTGTTCATCACCAAAGGAAGTCAGGACTGGAACTCAAGCAGGTCAGGAAGCAGGAGCTGATGCAGAGGCCATGGAGGGATGTCACTTACTGGCTTGCTTCCCCTGGCTTGCTCAGCTTGCTTTCTTATAGAACCCAGGACTACCAGCCCAGGGATGGCACCACCCACAATGGGCCCTCCCACCCTTGATCACTAATTGAGAACATGCCTTACAGCTGGGTCTCATGGAGGCCCCTTTCTCCGTGATAACTCCAGCTTGTGTCAAGTTGACATACAAAATCAGCCAGTACATATACTTATAGGTTAGAGTCCATCATAGAGTGAAGTCAGGGCTGGAGCTCAAGGCAGGAACCTGGGGGCAGGACCTGAGGAGGCCTAGGAGGAAGGCTGCTTAAGGGCTTGCTCCCCAAGACTTGCTCGGCATGCTTTTTTATGCAAACTAGGAGCACCTGCCCAGGGGTGCACTGCCCAGGGTGTACTGGGTCCTCCCATAGCAATCGTTAATGAAGAAAATGCCTCCATAGACAAACCCACAGGCCAGTGTGATGCAGGAAATTCCTTAATTGAGTTTCCCTATTCCCAAGTGACTCAGTGCGTGCCAAACTGACAAAAGCTAAGAGGCACACCTTCCCAAGGTGAAGCAAAAGGAAGAGAACAATCAGAGGAGAGAAATAAAAATAGCTAGATAGAGAGATTAGATAGAGACAGACAGACAGACAGACAAAAGGGACTGAGTGTGACTGGCTAGGGAGATGGCTCATTGGGGAAGGTGCTTGCTGTGTAGGCGTAGGGATCTGAGTTCAGATTCCCAGAACTCACAGGAAAAGGAACGAGGCAGGCGTGACGGTATGCATCTGTAACCCAAGGGTGGGGAGGTGAAGACCCCCAGGGGCTTGGCGGCCAGTCCAGAATAATCAGTTGCACTGGGAGACTCTGTCTCAAAACAAACGACAAAACCAAACCGGGAGGTGGATTTGAAGAATACATCTGGATGTCAGCTTCTGGTCTCCACATGTGCCTGCATGGGCAGACACGCCTGCATACATGTGTATACACAGATGTACCACACACACACACAAAGAGAGAGACAGTCACAGACAGAGACAGAGGGAGAAAGAGAGAGAGAGAGAGAGAGAGAGAGAGAGAGAGAGAGAGAGAGAGAGAGAGAGAGAGAGAGACTGAAACTGAGTGGCAATGCTACTGATGAACAAAGATGAACAAAGCCATACATCTCCAGGGCTGGTTTCTTGTCAAACATCTCTGGGTTCACTCCTTTCCCTAGTCTTTAATAACTTGTTCTGTCTAGTTGAGAGGGGGGAGGTGCAGGGCGGGTGGGGATGTGTGACTTAGTGAAATATTGCCTGGAGCTGGACCTATGAGAGCAAACACATTTGCCCGATAAGATTTACTTTATCTTTAATTATGTGTATTGTCTGAGTGGGTTGTGTGTCTGTGAGTGCAGGTACCCAGGAAGACCAGAAGAGGGCGCTGGATCCCCTGGAGCTGGAATTACAGGCAGTTGTGAGGAGCTGGGTATGGGTGCTGGGCACAGAACTCTGGCTCTCTATAAGAGCAGGCTGCGCTCTTAACCACTGAGCCCCCTTTCCAGCTGTGGGAGACACAGCTTTCACCATGGTGTCCAAACATTAAGCCAAACCACAGTGGATGGCCCTTAGACCAGTGAGGTTACTTGTGCTATTTTGAGAATTTGAGACCTTCCCAAACACTTTATTGTCCTGGTAAGTCCTTGTCACAACCTTGACAGGCAGGTTGTGATTATATCCATTTTGGAGATGAAAACCTTAATTCTCACTCAAAGTGAGTTCCCCTAGTCCACACAATTACTCAGTGTTTGAATGAAGATTTGAACCCAAGTCCGTCTGGTTCCAGCACCCCCTATGCGATTATGTCTGCAGTCTGCTCAGCACTTTTATGCGTTGAAGGGATGCTGGCTCTCTTTTTCTTTTCCTTACAGTTTTCCCAAGGCTCCGTCAACCACAGGGTGCTGTCTGGCCCTGACTTCAGGGTCTGTGCTTACCTGGATTAGCCAGGTACCAGAATCCTTTTCACTGTGATTGGACAAAAACTGGCCAATCAGTTCCTCAGCGAAATCCTGGGTGCAGGAGAGAGTGGTCTTTCTCTGTCTTTGCTTCAGGAGTTTCCAGGACCTTGGGGCCAGGGAGATCCCTGGGCTTCTTCCTGGCTTGCATAATTGACTGAAGTAGATAGCGGCCAACACAGAAGAAAGAATGAGGGGGGTGGGGGTGGGGGAGTGGGGGGAGGGGGGTGGGGCAGCGACTTCCTCTGGCAGGCTAGCTTCTACCCTTGAACTTTTCAAATTTATTTCAATGAAATTTTATTTATATGCATATTTTTGTTTTTAACCAGTTTCAGCTGGATTTCTGCCATGAGTTCCACAAAGAATTCTGACTCGAGTCTATAATTTAAAAGAGTTATAAACAGAGGCGCGGAAAGGGAAAAGTATCTGTAATAATGAAAGGAACCAAGGTAGAGTTGAGCCAGGGGGACAGCTGGGTCTCTGGGAGCCTAGGGACAAGAGTGAGAGTCCTGATAGTGACCAGTGGGGCTTTGTATAGATCTCCTCCCCGTGCTTCTATCTCTGGCTTCATTTTCTCCATCAGCTTCCTCCCCGAGAGAGACAGTTTTAAGAAAGGCGTGCCCGGGACAGAGCTTAGTTGGGAGAGAGCTTGACTACCATGCGAACAACGTTGGGTTCCATCCCCAGCACTGAATAAACCAGTGTTTATAAACCAGTTCATTCTGATCCTCGGCTGGTAGCAGCAAGAGAATCAGGAGTTGAAGGTCACCCTTGGCTGCACAAGTTCAAGACTAGCCTGGGTTAGAAACCCTGCCACAAAACCAAAACCAAAGTTCTGGAAGGACCCATGACTGACCCAGCCACGACTATTCACACTCAATTGCAATTGTCCCGTCTAGGGAGGAAGGTAACTTGGGCCTCACTTCTGTGATTTTGGAGTCTCTGCTATAGAGGTGGCACTTCACGAGAGAGAAGGACCAACAGAATGTCTACCGCAAAAATGAATACATTCCTTACATTTTCTTTGTCAGCCACGGTGACAACCGGGCTGGGCTTCCCAGGGTTCCAGGTAGGGTCTGTCCCTGTATGTTCCGGAATGCTAGAACGATAGCCCAGATGCTTGACAGGGTCCGATCATCAGCTTTATTCTGGTGAAACGGCATGAGGACAAGCATATGCTCTTTGCTTCTAGCCTAACTTACTGAAGCCAGCTAGTCTACCAGGCCCACCAGCACCGAACAATGACCGCTCTTTCTAGGCTCCGAGTAGCTAGGTGATGTCACGTGGTTAAGTTGTGGCCAATGAGGTGCACGGCCTTCTGTGGGGCTTCAGGATAGGTAGCTAGCGGTGTGGGAAGGGTCCCTTTTACCTTCATCTCCCTCCCACCCTCCTCCTAGTCTCCTCCTCTTTCCTCCCTTCCCCTCTCCCTCTTTTCCTTCCTTCACCCCAACCCCCACCCTTCTTTCTTTCAACAGGTTTCATTTTGTAGCCCAGGCTGACCCTTTTTACAACTTCCTCTTCCTTCTGGTCAATAGCATGGAGATGGGTCAAGAAGCATTGTGGATTGTGGGGTGGCCTTGGGGACGCAGACAGGTAGGTGTTCACACAGAAGCAGGATGATGGTGCCTGGGGCTTGGGGAGGACTCGCCACCAGCTCTGGGTTGCCTTGGGACTTCTTTTATGCAAGAGACAGTATACTTCTATCTTCTGTAAGCTTGTTACTTGGATTTTCTCTTTATCTATTCAAATCTTATCCCAGCCAATAAAGCTACTTTCTTAATAGTCCCATTGGTAGGTGTGTATGTGTGTGTGTGTGTGTGTGTGTGTGTTGTGTGTTAATTTTTCCATAAACAGAGAAGGAAGCATTTACCGAAGACCCGACAGCTGGCAGCTGATGGATCAGTTAGACTCATGAATGTTTTGCCCTTTCTTACTGCACACTGGTGTCTCACTGAGGTGGTCTTCAACAGCAAGAAGACTGAAGACTGCAAGGTGAAAGACCCATCGAGGCTTGGTCTCAGCCTAAAATAATGGTTCCTCTGAAGGAAGAACTGGCTTTGATCTCAAAAACCTAGTGTTTGAGTTTTCTGTCTGGAAACACACCACATATATAGTTGTCTGCAAGTTCCTTGTTAACCAAGTGTCCTCATCGGGTGGAAGCCACTCAGGGCCGGTTCTCATGTAGATAAGAGCTTGCTGCCCCCGGTGCCCATTGAGCTGATGGCACTGTCCTGTACGCCTCCCACCCCCATCCCCATCCCTGCCCCCAGTGGAGGGATGACTCTTGTAAATATCATGGGTGATTGATGCCATATGACTGTCACCTTCATTCCCACCAGGCTGAGCATGGGATTCAAACAACAGAAATCCAGCATCCTGAAATGGGAAGGAGGATGTATCCTACTACACCCTACTTGATTACAAAGTGTCAAGGAAGGAGCCTTGGGCCAGCTTAATTCACATGGGCATTATGAGACTGGCTTCTTTACAGCTTTCTACAAGTTGGTTCTTTCCGGCTGCAGAATGGCTATTAAGTTTCTGGGGCGAGTGCTCAGGTTGCAAGCGTCTGTGAAGGATGACTTCAAACTCCTTGACTGCACCTGGGTGCAGGGGATAACAGCAGCAGGAACCTGATGGCTGCAGAGACTGCAGGTCTGGAAGAGCAGCTGACAGGATGGGGAGAAGGATGCTGATGGCCAACACAGTCCTGCATTGGAAAGAGCCTAGTTTTCACGTCATTGTGGGTGTGGTCCCTGCTGTTCCTCATTAGTATCTGTGACCATCTGTGCTGGCAGGTGCTTCCTACTTTGTTATGCCTTTGTGTCTGGCTGACTACCTTGTTTCCATCCTGGCTCTTAGAATTTTTAACTCCAGTAAACAGACCACTTAAAGAACAGCAAACATTTCATGACATGGGTATCAATCTAGTAAAAACTCAATGCGGGGCTTTTGACGGGTGGAAACGCATTTTTCTGCTAAAGGAAGAAGAGCCTAAAAAGTACTTGACTGTGATCACCACAGTCCTTTCCCTTGTGCAGTTGCTTGGGTGGGACGACGAGTTCACAGGCTGCTTCTCTCTTACCTGATGGTGACTTTTGTGCTGTTGCTTTGTGGACTAAGACATCATGGGGTCCTTTAAAAGTGTATTGGGACAGGCAAGCATTAGATAAACCTCCAAAGCAAAAAGCAAAGAAGAGTGAGCAGTGCTTCCCTCTGTGCGGTTAGTGGAGTATGCACTGACCCTGGGAACAATCTAACTCCTCTTCTTGACACCGCCTCCTTACGGAAGTAGTTCTTTGCTCCACCCACTTTGCGGGTGATGACAGACATTTGCATGTAGTGTCTTAGTGTCATCTGGTATAGGTGGGTGCTCAGCTGTTGCCCTTAAGTGGACCACTCCTTGGTGACTAGGAATAATTTTGATCCCCCCCCTCCAAAGCTGATTGCATTTTTACTTTTTATTATTTCCTTTAAAATACTAAACTGATGAATCTTGCTCTTTTGTATAGTGGATGGAGGCTCTGGACAATTGCTTTAGCTAGAATGGGCTGTGACTACTGGAAGCTGCTTCTAGTTTCTGCTTCCTGGGTCTGCTTGAAGGACTGGTTTCACGAATACAGAGACAAAATTTACAACTTAATTTTTAAAATTTATTTATTTATTTATAGACAGGATCTCACCATGTAGCCCTGGCTGGCCTCAAACTCATGGAGATTTGAAATATAATCCCAAATACAGTCTTTTGCAAGTTCGTCTTTCGAAAGTCCTTCAGGACTTGCTAACTTGAAGTGATACAAAGGGAACTGGACCTTGATCCAAAGCGGTCAGATTCACCAGGAGGACAAGGATCCGTGCTTCATAAAGATTGCTCCCTGTTGAGCAAGACAGGAGCCTACACAGAACAGGGCATGGGATTAACTTCCGCCTATGTCATAGGTATTCTACTCCTGGGAGACCACGAGAGGAATGCATCTTCAGTAACCTTTTCATCATATGGTAAACCTACCTTCCTGACACGGGGGCTCACTGTGAATTCAAGGCGTGCCTGGTTTACATAGGAAGTTCCAGGCCAGCATGGACTATGGTGAGACCCTGTCTCAAAACAAAACAAAAAAAACAATCAAACTATGCAAAACAAAGCAACCTAAGATCTAATGGCAACAAAATCGAGCTGCGAAATTCTCATTTTACCAATGATACTGGTTGTATCTCAGTTGCCACAGGTTCCTCCACCTCCACCCCAGAGAGACAGTAGTGTCTAAGTTTCTCATCATTTCTCCAAAAACTGCAAAAACTGTAGTGGAGAGTGAACTCCCAGTGGTGCTGGGCTTTGGGTAGCATAGATCCAGTTACTTCTCTGAAAGCTTATTTAATCATGTTCTGTCTCAGTAAGTCAGACATTCAGAGTAGTCCAAATCCATAGGATTAAACCTCCAGGGGCCCCAAACCTGATGCATTTGGGATCAAGTTTTTAACTGATGCTGTGAAACCCATACTTTGTGATGTGCCTGCCCCTCGGTGTTCTGTCCTTTCCCATGCTGCTGTAAGAAGTGATACCACTGTAGCGTTTGTTTCTTTAATGTTTTCTATGACACCTACCTTAATTTTATTTATTTTCTTGTAAACAAGTCTGACTTCCTCTCTGGATTGTATGTGTGTACATGTTATACCAATGAACATCTTTGGCAGTTCTAATAATGTCTTCTATTTTGTTTTGTACAAAAGGGGACATTTTTAAAAGGTAAAATCTTGGGAAGAAAGAAAAAGGTCTCCCAAGCTTTGGGCTTCTACACTAGGGGTTAAATATGTCCACATATTCTTTGATTCGTTCAAAGGTGGAGTCCAGTTACCCTCTGTTTTGGCTTAGACCTGGCTTGGTGTGTTACTACTGCAAACACAGCAGAATCGGGGTGATGGCCTGCTACCTCAGAAAAGCCCTCAGCTTTCTCTTTCAGGACTTTTGTCCTGGGGTAGGAAGATGCCTACCGTGTTGGGAAGGACCCACAGCTGTCCTTGAGGTGAGAAACCGAGGCTCATGACCCACGGCTAGGGAAAGCTGGGGGCTACTGCTAACAGCCACTGAAATGTCCTGAAGGAGGGGTCAGGTCAGTGCAGCCTGTTTGGATGCTGGCCCCTACGCTCCAACTAAGCCTGTGGTAACAGGGGCCCCTCACGAGGAGCTATGAGCTAGAGATGTATACCCACGGCTGCTCCTGGTTGCCTACAGGAGGCAACCAATGTTTATTGTTTTAAAGCCACCAACCTTCCAGATAAGTTGCAACACATCATTCCAGTCTTGTCTGGGAAGGAAATGCTGGGTTTCTAGACGTTCTTCTGGAGGTATGAAGAAGCTTATTCCTGGAAGCCTCCAGGAAACTCTCCCTTGCGTCTCATCTGCCTACAAAGAACCCCAGGCTCACTTTGAGAGGATAAGCTCCAGCCTGCTGCCAGTTCAGGAGTTGCTCCACAGCAGAGAGGCTGGCTGTGCGGTCTGAGGTTTGAGCTAAGGTCAGGACAGCTGCTTAGGAAAGAGTCTGAATGGCTTCCATGTCAGGGCAATCCAGACTCCCTCGCTGGGCAGGAATATGAGGTAGCAGCAAACCAAGGAATTGGTTTTAAAAGCACCTGTCTTTTCTTCATCCTAGTACCCTCAGAGAGGACCACATGACTGCCTTTCTTTGTGAAGCTCATGCCACAGTTATTCCTGGCTGACGTCACTGCAGGCTCAAGGCCATTAGTGATGCAAAAGCAGCCCTCTGGAGCCTGGCTTTATCGGCAAGTCTGTGGCTGGCAGGACTACGCTTGCTCCTTCAGGGAATGTGACAGCTGTTCACGAGAAGTGCTCATTTTCTGTGAAAAAAAAAAAAAAAAATGGCTGCTCTAAATTTGTTGGAAGTGATTCAACTGTTATTGGGATCTTGGGTCAAGTAGCTTTGTAAGGACAACTGTCACCCCCACATGCGACCCCTAGCCTGATAAACACAGGAGAAGGGATTAAGAAGATACAGTTCTTTGTGCTGGTAAGCTTGCCGATCGCTCTGCAGAGATGGAATTTCCATACCTTTCAATTTGCCTGCTTATCTTTTTGCTTTTTGTAAATTTCCAGACAGAGTCCCCCTACATAGTCCAGGATAGCCTCCAAGTCACTCTGCAGCCGAGGCTAACTCTGAACTTGTGATTCTTTGACCTCAGCTTCTCCAGTGCTGGGATTGCAGAGACCCACCTCCATGACCAGAACAATTGACTCATTTAACCTGTACAACTCAGGGCTTTATTGTTTAAAAAGATTTAGTTATTTTCATTTTTCTGTGTGTGGATGTTTTGTCTGCATGTATGTGTGTATTCCATGTTTATGCATAACTCCCTCAGAGGCCAGAAGATGGCGCTGAATCCCCTGGGATTGGAGTCACAGAGAGTTGTGAGCTGTCATGTGAGCGTTCGAACTAGGGTTCTCTGGAAGAGCAGCCAGCGCTCTTAATCACTGAGATATCTCTCCAGACCCCTTATTGATTTTATTATACCTGAAGTTTTACAGCTATCAGGACCAGCAGTTGTAAGCTATTTTTGTCTTTACTACTCTAAAACCCCAATATTCTTTATGTATGACCTCCAGATTATCCCAAGTCCTTAGCCTTAAGCAGTCATCAACCTACTCTATTACATGTGTTTTAGCTGGTGTGTTTGTGTGCATGTGCCTCTCTGTCTCTCTTTGTGTCTCTCTCTCCCCCCACCTCTCTCTCTCTCTCTCTCTCTCTCTCTCTCTCTCTCTCTCTCTCTCTCTCTGTGTGTGTGTGTGTGTGTGTGTGTGTAGGCCAGAAGTCAGATGCCTTTCTCAGTCATTCTCTAGTTTTCATTTTTGAAACAGAGTCACTTACTGAACCTGGGCCTTGCCACTTTGACTCCATCGGCTGCCCTACCGTTTCTGTTTCCCTAGCGCTGAGATTGCTGGTGCCTGCAAACAGTTTTTTATATGGTTGCTGGGGACTAGAACTCAGGTCTTCATGACTGTGTGGCAAGCACCTTACCAACTGAGCCATCTCCCCAACCCCTATATGTGTGTTAATGGCTAGTTTGTCAGCAGATAAGAAAGGGAAGTCATTTTCTTCACTATAAAACAGGTCTAGTATAGATTTTTTTTCCCCCCTCATTTTAACCTTTAAATATTTTAAACTTACAGACTTGACACTCTGCTTCCCAGGGTGGGTTTTGTTATAAGGCTGACGACCTCCCCGCAACCCCCACCCCCGCCCCCCATGAATGAAAGGCTCAGCTCTGAAGTCTTCGTAGTATTTCATCCATCTTCAGGTCTTCTAGGCCTCTACTACAGTGACTGGGTCGGAGTTGTTGTAGAGACGCGTTTTGCACTCTTGCAAAACTTTCAGGAAGGGCTGTTACCGGAGAAGGACTCCTGCCTCTCCGACATGGAGGGATGGGTCACGAGCTATCCACCGACTGCAAAGGATGTGCTGTAAGATTAGTTTCTCTCCCTATTGGTCTCTTCGGAGGCCAACAATGCTCAGGGCTGATGCAGGGAAACCGTTTCGGGTGAGATCAGGTACGCAGGTCAGAAACGCAGCAAACCCGCAAAGACACGCGTCCAGCCCAAACCCTTGCTTCCTTCCCGAGTCCCCTGATGGATACACTTTCATCCGGTGGGCTTAGTTCTGGTCCTTTAACAGCTCTCAGTGATTGAGGGATGTATTCTGGGAAGGCAGAGGGGCAGGATGTGTGGAGGATGGGTCTGGGTTAGGTTTGGTGGGTGGAGGAGTTGAAAGCCTCTCGTGTGGAGGAGGAGCTGAGCCCCAAAGCTTGTGGTGGCTCCGTCTGCCAAGGTCTGGGAGCTTAGTGGACACAGAATCCTTCTGAGTCAGCCATTCTGACCCCGATTTATTGGGTGAGAGATAATGAGGAATCCGGTTCTAAGGTGAAATTCCTTAGCTTCTTCAAATCTCCCCAAGGTCAGAGGAGATTAAAGTTTTCCCCTCCACCCCTGGCCTTGTCCTCCAACATTAACTGGAAATTTCAGCAGAAGTCAGTTGTGACTGGAGGCTAGCCTCACACAGGGACCTGGGGGAATCTCTTTTGGCTCTGTGGGAAACCAGAGACCTGATCCCTAGTGACCCATGATGAGTATCTGTCCCTTCCTACGTCTGCCTCATTTTTCTCATCTGTACAATGGGAGCTGAGAGAAATGAGTCTGTGACATCCGGTAACTCAGCCTGCAGCTTCTGGATTTCAGGGTGTGCCCTTATAATGCAAACTGCCCTTACTCATATCCCAGGTCTGCTTCTCAGCAGCATGGTGAAAGGGGCTTGAGAGCCAAGTCCCCAGCCAGGAACACCTTAAACTTGAATTCATACTGGGTTGCTAGTCAGCATTGTGACTCTGGGCAAGTTGCCGTTTTGGTTGAGCTGCAGCCTCCCCCTTTGTAACTCTGGCAAAGTTTCCAAACCTACCAGATAAGTATGAAGAACCATGCAAAGTGCTTTGAATGTGGCGAGCGTCAAGTTTATTCCACAGACACAGGTGAGGCCTACAGGTCTTGGCCAAGGCTGAGAAAGCCAAGTGCTCTTTCTAACATCCGATGTCATCATCCCAGAGAGGTTAAGACAGATGCCTGGTTGCAAGCATCTTGATGTCTGTTAGATGACTAGTCTGCTACTCACGAAAGAATGTTTAAAGGGCTTTGAAAGGAATCCAGGGCCAAGGATCTGGAGGCCAGGGTACAAGAAGCCAGGGTACAAGAAGCCTATGAGACAAGCTTCAGGCAGCCACGAACCTGGATCAGAGACCCATGGCCTACTTACTGCCGCTTATCCTTTCTTTATCAGAGTCCCAGACCCAGAGACAGAGCCCCAAATGCGAAGTCATTCCCCAGTGAGTCACTGCCTTTGTGTGGTCAAGGTTTCTCCTTCCCCTTATCCTGAGCCCAACTTAATATCGCCACGGAATCACCGGAAGGAACTTCATATGAAGAAGGTGGTCTCCTCCCGCCTCCATGAGGCCTGGCTCTCTGTCCCCTGACCAGCTCCAGTCTGATTCACCTGCTCCCCTCTCCCTCCCACCGGGCTTCCTCGGTTCCTTCTACTGTTTTCCGCCAACCCTGACTTCCCTTATTTTGCTCAGAAGAAGGGCAGTGAGTTTCTACCCTGAGAAGAGGCATGGGAATTCACAGCCCCGGATACCCAGCTGTTTTGATGAAAGCCAAGACTGCTAATTGGCCCAGGAAGTTGAGTCAGATGGCTGCCAACCTGAATCAGCAGGAATGCCGTTCAGGCATGATGGGCTGTTAATCCTTGCTAGGACCCAATGTAATGAATTTCTGTCCCTTCCCTGACATATGCTAGTGACAACACAGGGCCATAGGAGTCCAGTTTCCTCCCACGTTCAGATTCACATTCCCTCTCCTCCCCACCCCTCCCACCTTTTGAGATAGACTCTCATACAGCCCAGGCTGACTTCAAATTCATGGCCAAGGACGTATGTGAACCTCCATACCTGATGCCTCCTGCATTTGTGGGGGGTGTGGGGGGTCAAGATGGACTTCCCTCCTCCCACAGTGACAATCCACTTTCCTTCTCATAGTCCTAAAGAGAGCAAAGACTGCACTAAAACTTAGCTTGGGTTTAACTCAATGAACCGGGGCTTTCTTTTTAAAGAAACCCTGTTTTTCATAAGAAATATAATCTGTTAGAACACCCACAAATTTTTATTAGCCTTTTCATGGAATAATATTCAATAACATGAAAGACAAGCAAGAACTAGGCATGGTGGAGCACACTTTCAATCCCAGCACTCAGGGGGTGGAGGCAGGTGGCTCACTGTGAGTTTAAGGCCAGCCTGATCTACATAGATAGTTCCAGGCTAGCCAGAGCTACCCCATGAGACCCTATTAAATCCATGCAAGGGTGTATGCAGCTCAGTAAGTTTTGACATATGCAAGAAGCAGCTGAAGAACACTCGGAGCTGGGTGTGGTAGAGCCTGTCATCTCAGCGTTTGAGAGGAAGAGAAAGGAAGGTTGCCTAGGCTAGCCCACATAGTAAGATCCTGTTTTAAAAGCAAAAGAAGAAAGTACATTTTCTGGCACAGTGGTGAATGCATATAATCCAAGGTCTTAGGACGCTGAGGCAGGGGCATCTTAAAAACATAATGAAAATAATAATAATAACAACAGTATTTGTGGCTGGAGAGATGGTTCAGTGGTTAAGGGTACTGAATGCTCTTCCAGAGGACCCAGGTTCAAATCCCAGGATCCACATGGCAGCTCACAACTGTCTGTAAGTCCAAGATTTGACATACTCATACAGATGTACATGCAGGCAAAACACCAATGCATATTAAATAAATCGATAGATAGATAAATAAATAAATAAAATGGTTTCAGAACATTTTCAAGGAACATGGAGTATGTTTTGTTTGTCAAAGAAGGAAAAAAAAAAAAAGCAGAATTTCAAGAATTAAGGAACCATACAAGATCAGTTAATAATCAACCATTATTAAATCCCAGGAACACGAGAAAGATGTCTGCCGTTCTATAACTGGTCAGGTGGTCAGCTCCTCCGACCTGTGATCTTAGGCTATCTCTCATCTTAGAGGATATTTGTCATCTCCTAGGGGGCAGCAGAAGGCCTTGCTCATGCAAAACCCACAGGGTATGGAGACAAACCCAACTGCTGCAGAGTCATAAGGGGTCAGGAGCTGAGGTTGGGACCCAAGCAGGGTGGGGGCCTAGCCATTAGCCAGGAGGTCTAAGCCTCATTTTCTTCCCAGGAAAGTGGAGATAGTAAGTGTTCCTTTTAATGTATCTGAAGGATAGCTGTCTAAGGGACCCACAGGGTAGACACTGAAATCACAGACCTGGAGCTGCCTGCCTGTGTTTGCCTAACTCTACTACGGATCTTTCAGACAGAAAATTGGGAAGTTCTTTCTCTGGGTTTGGGAGGGGCTGTGTGGGCCCAGCCCTCTGGAGGAGGAGCGGGGGAGGTCAACACTCCATCAGCTTCTCTCTTAGCCTTGAGCTCGTGGTTATAAATGTGGCTCTGGAGGTCTGGGGCAGAGACACTTGTGCATCAGGAAGTGGCAGTCGTGCGGACAGTATGCTAGCCAAAGGACTTTCCCTGCGCTCAGCGCTGGTCAAAGGCTGCCAACCTTTCCTGAGCCCTACATGGCAAGGTCCAGTGCTGGCCACTGGAAAGGGAGCTGGTGTCTCCACTAACTGTCCTCGATCCTTCAATGAGATCCCTTCCCCTGGTGACAATGGTTGGCTAAACCTGTACCACTTCTGGAGGGAGAATGGCACAGAAAGAGTCCATTATCATCAGATGCAGAATTTCCAAAAGTATGGCCCCATTTACAGGTAAGTCTGACAGTGGGTGGAGGCAGGTGCAGGGAGTGGCACAGGGCTCCGGGTTCCTGTCTGCCTTCTACTTTTATTTCTTCCAGCCTGGGCCTGGGGCTGGGGTATTGGATAGTCTTCCCTCATTTTTGGCTCCAAGACTTTATAGCTTTCTACTGATATGAAGAGCAAACTTAGTGCCCCCCTTGCTGACTACCCTTCAGTCACCCTAAAAGTCAAGTTTGCTGTCTCCATCTTCACGGGGAGGAAATGAGGCACTGGTCACCTGACTACCACCAAGCCCCCCACCTGGTTTCGGTGCCAGCCTCAGCTTCAGGACCTTTGTGGCTGGGAACTGAGCAACAATGCTACACGCTCTTAATCCCTGAGCCATCTCCCCACCTTGAAGTTTTACTTTAATGGAGGAAAAGGGTGCCATCTGGCTTTTGGGGCAGGTGACTACTCTGAATTATAATTCAACAAGGGCCGGGCTGGCTAGTAACATGGGAGATTCGGGAATTCACTGCAGGATGATTAGGAAGTGTGCCGTGGCTCCAAGCCCAGCAGGACAAGAAGATTCAGCCTGGAATCGACATGATTATGAATGGAAGATTTGGGGTGGGACTGGGGCTGGTCCTGGGGTGTGCTGCGTGCTGCAGGAAAGTGTCCTGCTGCCCTTCAGAATGAGTCACCATGGTCGTAGGTACCTGTGTTGTGTTTGGCTCTTCAGCAGCTCCACAAGACAGATGTCACATCCATCTCCCATTTCATAGGTGAAACTGAGACTCAGCAAAAGGAAGGACCCAGCCAGAAAGCTGTGTACTGGTTGTGTAGAGAGGCCTGGCTTCCCAGGGTGTTCATGGCGGCCTCAGGTCCGACATCAGCTGCTCTTGTCTTTCCAGGGAGAAGCTAGGCAACGTGGAGTCAGTTTACATCGTGGACCCTAAGGATGCAGCGGTGCTTTTCTCCTGCGAGGGTCCCCACCCAGAGCGGTACCTCGTGCCCCCCTGGGTGGCCTATCACCAGTATTACCAGAGGCCCGTTGGGGTCCTGCTTAAGTGAGTTCTGAGTGAGCCGTGCGCATGTGCACACGTGTGTGTGTGTGTGTGTGTGTAGGTGCGCTGTGTGAGTGTATAGGTGCGTGTGTGTGTGTGTGTGTGTGTGTAGGGTGTGTGTGTGTGAGTGTATAGGTGCGTGTGTGTGTGTGTGTGTGTGTGTGTGTTGTAGGGTGCGTGTGGTGTGTGTGTGTGTGTGTGTGTGTAGGGTGTGTGTGTAGGTGCTGGAGGAAGTGGTGGGGAGAAGAGCAGGGGAGGGAGTGGCTTTGCTCATCTTCCTGTCCCATAAGGTAAGTAAATGATGGTGACAATGAGAACTGATAGAGAACTGTCCTGCCAATTCCCAGGGGAATGTCAGGCTCAAGTGCTTCACGAATGGTGAAGACTTTGCGAAGTTCTCACTAATTGCTTTAACCATGAAGTGCCACTTTATCAAGCACCTGCTAGGTACCAGGCCTCTGTGCCAGGTGTTGGCAATACAGTGGTAAATAAGCTGTAGACAGCCTGAAGGAGCTGTGAGAACAGCCACATCCGCCATTGAGATGTAGATGCTTCTTTCTACCAAATTGCTTATTGATAAACTAATATAGTTATATATATATAATTTTATATAAATACATAATATATAATTTATATATAAATATATAATATATAAAAATGTATATAAAATCTATCTATCTGTCTGTCTGTCTGTCTATCTATCTATGTTTTGAGACAAGGTCTTTCTACATGTCTAGAATCTGTAGAGTCTAGAACTGCTCTGCTCCTATTAAGGTAGCGCCACCAGCCCCAAACAGTTTACATCAGTCTGCTCTCCTAAAGTTCTATTAGACCCTGTGCCACTCAACAGCACCATCATGCACTCGTTTAAGTGTGACTAATCAAAGTTGCTAGGCCGGAGCACTGAAACTCCTGGATTAACTGGAGCTCTTGTCCACTAGTGGTGGGACATAAACTAGCCCGGTGTGAGCGTGCTTGGATAGCTCCAGGACTGACAATCATTGCCATGAGACTGTGATACATAGTATCTAATTTTATGATGTCACAAGGATTACCTCTCAGGGAACGGGGTCATAGGCTAGAATGTTCTTCTGTCTATAGAAAAAAAAAAAAAAAAACACAGAGCCTGTAGATGTGAGATGAAGGAGGATGTGAGATGAGTGAGGATCCAATACCTGTCACAATGTACAGACTTGGGTCCATGACAGAACTGTCCTGAAATGTAAAACTGAGTGAAGAAGGCAAAATCTGGAAAGAATTGCACATTTTTTTTTTTTAGTGTCTTTTAGGAGAGATTCAGTAAAACCATACACAAAAAGGGGAAGGGACTTGGGCTTGGGGGCTCCCGTGTATGAGGATGTGTATTGGGGAGCAGGCTAGGCTGAAACCATAAGTTTACAAGATTCTTTGCCTCCAGATTCTCAACTTTTCTTTAAGAAGTTTTTAATTCATATTATTTATGTGTATATGTCTTGGTAAGTATATGCCAGTGTATACCACTGCCTCTGGAGGCTAGGAGAGGGCACCAGGTCTCCTGCAGTTGTTACAAGTGGTTGTGAGTTGTCCTATAGGGACGCTGGGAACTGAGCTTGGTTCCTCTGTAAGAACAGTGAGCCATCTTGCCAGCTCACAACATTCATAAAAAACGAACTCCCCAAATTACAAAAAGAGCATTGACCGCCAGGTGGTGGTGGGTGGTGGTGGTGCACGCCTTTAATCCTAGCACTCAGGAGGCAGAGGGAGGCGGGTCTCCGAGTTTGAGGCCAGTCAGGGTAGGGAGGGAGGAGGTGAGGAGAGTAAATGTTGGGAGAGAGGAGGGGAGCTGCTGCTGCTGCAGGCTCTGGAGCTAGAGTGCTAGCGAGTTCATCTGTGGCAGGTGTGGCATCTGTGACCAAGAGGCGGGACCTGTGTTTCTCTAGGAGTTCAGATGCCTGGAAGAAAGACCGAATCATCCTAAACCAAGAGGTGATGTCGCCTGAAGCCGTCAAGAACTTTGTGCCCCTGTTGGAAGGTGTAGCTCAAGACTTCATCAAAGTCTTGCACAGACGCATCAAGCAGCAAAATTCTGGAAACTTCTCGGGGGACATCAGTGATGACCTATTCCGTTTTTCCTTCGAGTGTAAGAGGTCTTGCACGTGGCTGTCAGGAGCTGGGGGGCAGGGAGCCAGCATTCACCCTCTTACCTTGAGACCCAGGCCATGAGCTTGTGTGGATTGGTTTCTTGGACACACTCTGCACTGTCAACCTCTCAGGGGGTAGTCAAGTAGCTGTCATCCGACATTTATGTTATGGGGGTCCCCAAAACATAGGTTCTCCATACCACTGTCCTCCAAAAGCCAGAAAAATGGGGCCTGGTCCTTCATGCCACAAATCTCCCTCTTGTAGAAGCAGACCTCTGAAGTTGAGCAAGAAATAGGGGGCCTGCTTGATTGATCTGAACTGAGTGTTGAAGGACACCTAGAAATTATCCAGACTGGGTAAGGCAGTTAGGTGGCATAGACCAGGAACAGCGGATGCATGTGGCTTAGCGGAAATCATATAATGCCCGCAGAAGATCTGGGATACCCTGGACTTGGTATAAAATTGGCATTCAAATTGTTCCTGTGGTAAGTGAGAAAACTTGAAGATTGTTGAAAATCTTTTGGTTCCAGCCAGATTGAGTCCTGGGTGACTTGGAAACTGCTATCCCAAGTGATGTAGTGATTGTAGTCAATAGCAAAGGGAAATCCCTCCTGGACAGTTCCATTCTGGCTCAGGTGGAGTCCGTGCTTCCCATCAAAGCACCTGACTTGAAGCCAGCAGGGCAGTCTTCTTCCATCTCTTGGGCCTCATGTGTCTTTGCTGGAGGAGGCTAAGGGTGAGCGAGAGCTCCTGTGTGGGATGGGGATGGGGATGGGTGGGGATGGTTCTGGGAGCTGACGCTCTTGGAGAGCTAGGCTGGAAGAGGGGTCCTCAGCTTCAGTCTCTCACTGCAGCCATATCCAGTGTTGTATTTGGGGAGCGCCTGGGGATGTTGGAGGAGATTGTGGACCCCGAGTCCCAGCGGTTCATCAACGCCGTCTACCAGATGTTCCATACCAGTGTCCCCATGCTCAACCTGCCTCCAGATTTCTTTCGGTTTTTCAGAACTAAGGTCTGGAAGGACCACGCGGCCGCCTGGGATGTGATTTTCAATAAAGGTGAGGATTCCTCTGGCAGGACTCAGGATGTGAGAGAGTGCGTCCAGCTGGATGCCTGACCAATGGCCTCCTCTTGTTCCACAATTAGCCAATGGCCACTAATTTACCATGGAGGAAAATCTCTGGGGAGCGAGGATGTGTGTCGGGCTGGAGGGTGACTATTGGAGTTGATTACTTTCTTCTTCTGAAGAAAGGGACTAAGGATGTTCATGAAACTCACGACTAGGGGCTGGAGAGGTGGCTCAGTGGTTAAGGACACTTACTGCTCTTCCAGAGGACCTGGGTTTGCATTCTAGAACTCATATAGGACAATCGCAACTGCCTGTAACTCCAGCTCCAGGGGATTTGACATACACTTTTGGTCTCCACAGGCACCTAGATTTACACATGTGCATGCACATACACACACAATACATACATATACTTAATTAAAAAAAAATCCTTCTCTAAAAGGTGTTCAATATCTATGAGTTGAGGGCTACTGTCTGAGCCATAGTTGTCTGTGAGACATGAGGCTTGAGGGGAAGGCTAGGGGTCGTTGAGAGGGAAGATTGATGGAGAAAGCTGACTGGGGTGTGGTGGAATCTAATGTCACCTCAGCCTTAAGTACCTCTGTGACCTTGGGCAACCATCTCTACTCAGTTGGTAAAGTGCTTGCTTTGCGCCTGTGAAGAGCTGAGTTCAGTTCCCAGAACGCAGATTAAGTCATAGTGGTCCTTGCTTGCAATCCCAGTGCTAGGAAAGCTAGACATGTGTTTCTGACCGTTACTGGCCAGCTACCCTGAACTACTTGGTGAGTTTTCCCGGCCAAGGAGAGACCCCATCTGAAAGAAACAAGGTGAACGGTACCTGGGTAACAACAATACAGGTTGCATCTTACTGGAAACCCCCCCCCCCACACACACACAGTGGGGACAACAAGAAATAAATGACAAGGACTGGGGAACTGTCTCAGTTGTTAAGAACACTGGTTGCTCTTCCAGAGGACCCTGGTTCAATTCCTAATCTACAGGGTAGCTCACAACTGTCTGTTACTCCAGTCCCAGGTAATCTAATACCCTCCTTTAGCCTTCATGGACATTGTACACACATGATATACACACATACCAAATAAGGCTTAACAAAATGGCTGCCTAGCAAGCAGGGGCTGTGGAATACTCAGGCCTTGGCGCCCCACCCCTGAAGACTGATGACCCTCCCACTGGCCTCACTCTGTTCTTCCTGCTCCACAGCTGATGAATACACCCAGAACTTCTTTTGGGACTTAAGGCAGAAGCGAGACTTCAGTAAGTACCCTGGTGTCCTTTATAGCCTCCTGGGAGGCAACAAGCTATCCTTCAAGAACATCCAGGCCAACATTACAGAGATGCTGGCAGGAGGCGTGGACACGGTGAGTGCTGTGGGCCCGGCGTGAACCTCCTTGGTGCCCACATGCTCCCTTCCCCATCAGCTGTGTGCCTGAAGCTGTCAAGGTGTGAAACTGGGCCTGTATGCTATGTTTCTCTCCCTGGGTGCTGGGCCTTAAACAGTGGTCTCCTAGAAGGGTGAGGCCAAAGTCCTGCCATGACCCTAACCCTTTACCACCCATAGGGCAGGATCTGAGACTCATGTATCTGTGAGAAAGAAGGAAATAACTTCAGTTCAGGTCCTGTATAGAATTTGGTTGTTCTTGAGATAGGGAGCTTGTGTAGCCCAGGGTGGCTTTGAATTCAAGGATGACCTAGAACTCCTGATTTTTCTGCCTCCACTCCCTGAATTTAGGAATTATAGAGGTGATCCTTTTAAAAAGTTTGCTTTTATTTGTTTCTTATGTGTATGAGTGTTTTGCCTTGCATATATTTTTGGGCACCATGTGAGTGCCTGGTACACAGGAGGACAGAATATGGCATTAGGTCCCTTGGAACTGCCTTTACAGTCGTGAGTCACTGCATAGGCACTAAGGCTATGTCTTCTTACCTGCAGAGCCATCTCTCCTGCCCCCACCATGTTTGATTTTATACAGTGCTAGGACCAAACCCAAGGCTTCAGTGCATTCAATGCTAGGTAAACATTTTACCAAATGAGCTACATTTTCAGATCCTTGGTATATTTTTTGTTTGTTTGTTTGTTTGGACAAGGTCTCACTTTGTAGTGTGTGAGTGGACCTGGAATTCACTCTATAGCTCACGCTGGCCTTGAATTCACACCAACCTTCCTGCCTCGGGCTCCCAAATGCTAGAATTACAGCATCCTCAGGTCAGAGACAGGAGGCTGGTAGTCTTGAAGGGTAAAACACAAAAAAAGATTAGTGGGTCCGACAACAGACATGTATTTTTTTTTTTTCACAATTTGAAGCTGGAACCATTATTAAGGTATGGGCAGGAGTGATTCACTCTGAGGTTTGAGGTGGCCATCTTCCTCACGTCGACACATGGGCTTCCTTCTGTGTGTTGGACTCTCTCCTTCTTAGGGCATGGTTACTGGGCTAGAGCTTACCAATGTCTCTTTTACCCCATAGTCTCCTTAAAGTGGCATCCAAATGCAGACATGTCATGAGATATTAAGTTGGGATAGCCAGACCATGGTGGCACATGCCTTTAATCCAAGCATTCAGGAGGCATAGGTGGCAGATCTTTGTAAGTTCAAGACCAGCCTGATCTACAGAGTGGTTCCAGGACAGCCAGGGATACACAGAGAAACCATGTCTCGAAAAACAGGAACCAAAAGAAGAAGAGAGAGGAGGAAGAGCAGGAGGAGGAGGAGGAGAAGAAAAGGAGGAGGGGGAGAGGAAGAAGAGGAGAAGAAGAGGAGGAGGGGGAGAAGGAAGAGAAGGAGGAGGAAGAGAAAAAAGAAAAGAAGAAGAGAGAAGAAAAAGAGTTAGGATGAATACATGTGGCTGGTGGCAGGTATTAACAAGTCTGTCACATGTCACAGTGCAGAGGTTTGCACAGCTATTGACTAGTAGTTTCTAACACAGAGTATTGCTTGCGGGTGTGGGGTTCAGTGTTGGTCATGAGATCCCTCTCAGGCAGACAGTTTGTTTTGATTCCAATTGTGGTAATTGGGATGGGGCAACACCATCATGAGGTGATCTGCTCGTAAGATTCTGTTCTTGGAATCTCCGCACCATCTAAGTTCCTCTTATCTTGATATCTTCAGCTTCAAAAGAGAAGAGATAGGCAAACTAATCAACCTTGTGCACCAGCTTTTACAGATGCCCTTTAAATGATCACGTGATGGTTTTTGGACAGAGTTGAGTAAGAATCTGAATCAGAGTTGAAGGTTGTAAAAAGCCAATGATGTGGATGAGAGGCTAAACCTTTATCTTATGTTTTGTTGCCCCCTGGCAAGAACGAGTCTATGCTTTTAATAAAAGCAGACATGAAGGCCCTGTGACACTGTGAGGTATCATCTTTTTAGTTGAAACAGTGGTACAGAGAGGTTAAGTAACTTGGCTGAGGCACACAGCTAGTAGAGTGGAATGGACTATCTCAATTAACAACAATCTCTAGGTGTCTACTCTTGTAAATACTTGGAGGCTCTGAGACAAACACGCATGTGATCTGTTTTCAAGGAGTCTGTATTTTCTTTCTGGGTAGTAAAGGAATGGTAGGAGGAGGAAATGCCTTGGGGAAGATCTCCAGTCTCTGCAGCCCTGCTTAGCTAAGGCACTGGGCATGTGTTGAAGAGGCTGTAGGAGAGATGCTAAGGTGGCAGTAGGCAGGTGTCTATGGGCCTCTGCATGTCATCTGGAGACTCTGAGGAGCCAGAACTTTAAGCCAAGGAGTAACTTGACATTTTTTAAACTTTTGTCTCTGCCAGGAAGAAAGAGGTGTTTATGTTTAAGCCTTTTGGACAGAAATATGATCCTTGATTAACATGTCTGCAATCCTTGTCTCCCATCTGGGGACAAAGGGTGTTCCAGGCTGGGGCCTCATATAGACTTCCTCTGCTAACTTGGTTGAGTCACTGTGGGGCTTGAATAGAGCCACTGGTGGATGACGGCAACCTCTGGCTCATGTTGACACCACTTCATTAATCCCAGTACATCTTTTGTACCAACTGTAGTCAAAAAGATGGAGAACAGAGATCCGTGGTCTGGTTTCAGGATGGTTGAATCTGCCTTTCAGTCTGCTGCTGGTGTGAACACTGAGGTTTAGACTGCTGTCGGTGAGCTATCCTGGAACTCTCTTTGTAGACCAGGCTGGCCTTGAACTTGGTCCTCTTACTCCCAAGTGCTGGGATTAGAGGCCTGTGCCACTATGCCCAGTGACATGGACTTGGGTGTGCAAGCCTTACAGAATTATTAGATATATACTACATGTGGTTTCTGGAAGACTCTGGAGCCCTCCAGAAGAGCACACTCCATTTGTTAGGAGATGAATGAGACCTGGTGACACTCAGGGTGAAGGCAGAGACAAATACTGCTCTGAATATTCCTTTCTGAGCATGAGCTATTTTTTGAGGCAGTATAATCAGGTAGCCCAGGCTAATCTTGAAGGATGATCTTGAACTTCTGAATCCTCCTGCCTCCCAAATGCACTAACACAATCAGCATATATGGTTCTGGGGACTGAGCTGAGGGCCTTTTGCTTCTTAGGCAAGCACTGCTCTGGTTGATTACCTCACAAGCTCCCTACGTGGACACCAAGAAAACCTTTTGGAGCATTGGCCTTTCGAAGATTTTGCAAATGGTCTTGGATATGGGAATTGAGAGTAATGTGGGTACTGGTGAGGTGAGTTGAAGTGACAGGCCTTCTTGACCTTTACAATCCATGGTCCTACCAGACCTCCATGACCCTGCAGTGGAACCTTTACGAGATGGCACACAACTTGAAGGTACAGGAGATGCTGCGAGCTGAAGTCCTGGCTGCCCGGCAACAGGCCCAGGGAGACATGGCCAAGATGGTGCAGTTGGTCCCACTCGTCAAAGCCAGCATCAAGGAGACACTGAGGCAAGTCCAGTATATCCATGCCCAAACCCTGGAGAAGGGTTCCAAGGATAGGCTAATGGAGAAGATTAGAATCAGGAAGGGAGATTTGAGGAGATATTTGGAAGAGACAAGCAGGGCTGGGAAGATAGATCTAGAAGCAGAACTCTGCTTTAGTTTCCCCCTGGGGTGCAATAGTGGGGGGGCTGAAATTCCAGGCTGGTGTGGGAGTCAGGGTGGAGGATCTGACTCCAGGATCTGGGACCATCAACCTCTGAGGGTCCTCTTTCTGCAGACTCCACCCCATCTCCGTGACCTTGCAGAGGTATATTGTGAATGACCTGGTGCTTCGTAATTACAAGATTCCAGCCAAGGTAGGAGCTCTGCCAGTCAGATGGAGGAGAAGGGAAGCAAGCTTCAGTTCCGGGCAGATGGTGGCGATGGGGGCTTCTATCTAAGCCTTTCTTCCTGATGCTGGGTGATTGGTAGACTATTGAGCTAAAACAGTCTAGTTTCTGTGAAAGGCAGTGGTGGGGGGCATGGTGGGTAATGGATACTGGAGTCCAGGGGTAAGAGACTAACATGACTGGTCTTTCTGGGTTGAGGGTGAGGTAAGAGTGGAGAAAACCATATGTGTTATTCCGAATGCTGTGTCTTCAGCCTTCATCAGGGCTCACAGAGCCCTTGTTTGATGCTACACAGTAGGCAAAAGGCCATGCCCTATCCTGTATGGTGCTGGGCAGCCAGGTTTGAAAGCAGGGACCTGAGGAAGCTGGGATTAGGGTTGTACCCAGGACGGTGGGGAACTGGAACTGCTTAAGCCTTGTCACCTTTTTCCTAGACTCTAGTGCAGGTGGCTAGCTTTGCCATGGGTCGAGAACCTAGCTTCTTTCCCAATCCAAAGAAGTTTGACCCAACTCGTTGGCTGGAAAAAAACCAAAATGACACTCACTTCCGGTACTTGGGCTTCGGCTGGGGTGTCCGACAGTGTCTGGGCCGGCGGATTGCAGAGCTGGAGATGACCATTTTTCTCATCAATGTGAGTCGGGCTCTGGCTCTGGGACATGTCAGCACCCTGGGATTTCACTGACCCCAATGAAGTCACTAACCCTCCTCTGTCGGAATCCAGGGAGTGTGCGGGCCAAGGCTCATTACAACTCTCGGCTGCTTCTTCCTTTGGGCTAACCTACTTACTACCTATAGACATCCCCTGAGCATCTATCCCCCAACTTGGGAGGTGAGGTGGAGAGGTTGCTACAGACTAGTAAAGGTCAAAGGCTAAATCCATGAAACAGCATGCAGGGCCCATTTAGACACAGTGAGAGGTTGACTAGTTTGTGGTATGTTCTTTAGATCATATTCAACAGATTGACCCGTGCCTACAGACTGATGTGTGTGTGTGACCCAGGAGAGACAAATCCTCCTTCCCACCTCTTCTTCTTCAGGTGCTGGAGAACTTCAGAATTGAAGTCCAAAGTCTCCGTGAGGTGGGGACCAAGTTCACCCTCATTTTGATGCCTGAAAAGCCCATCTTCTTCAACTTCCAGCCTCTCAAGCAGGACCCGGGCCCAACCGTGACCAGAAAGGGCGACACTGTATGAACTACAGGCTGGAGTCACAGGGAGATGGCTCACTGGGGGCATTTGAGGGTGGTTGTCTCTGTATCTCCAGAAACAGCACTCTGTGATTACCTGCCCAGGTTAGCTGGGCCCTCTTCTCCTTCATCCTCTCTCGCTCTTTACTTACCCAGGAGGTTAATAAACACGTGAACACTGGGGAGTGTATCTGTCAGACTACTAAGGCATTCGTTGTCCTCAGGGAGATGCATCCTGGTCCCTGATCAACAGTGGGATGAGGGACACGTAGGGAGATGAGGACCAGTTCTCCAGCTCAACTGTGAACCCCCCATCCCCCGCAGTTCAGGAGCTAGCAGAATCTACTCTAAGACCCAGGGAGCTCTGCTGTGAGGACAGGGTGGCCCGAGAGATGTGGGTAACTGCTATCCTGGGTGGAACTACAGGGAAGGTGAGGCTGGTGTGGGGTTCTGCTTGGCTGGCTGCAGTAGGTGCTCCTTGTGGCATTGTAAAGACTTCCTCCTGAGGCTCCTCTGTGTTGACCATGGCTATGTCTGAGCCTGTGGTGAAGCATCATGCCAGGAAGAGGCTGATGTGAGGAAACAGAGCCTGAAGACAGAAGGCCAACAGGCTCCCTGCCCTCTGCCGCCCTTCCAGTGGGCATGCTACAGGGGCTGTATTTTAAGAGTGCAGGATAGTGTCTAGACCAGAATTTGGTTTATATGACACCTGTCCCAGTCAGACGTATTATGTCCCTCTGCTTCTGGTTCTATAGCCTAGCCAGGAGCAGGTGCCAGAACCTTGCTGGCTCCTGGCTACCTAAGTCCAAGTCCTGTAAATAGGTGTGAAGACTAGGCTAGCTCAGAACAGCAGCCAAGCTAGCTTGGTCCTTGCTGGCTAGGCTGCAGGTTCTGGGTTTACTCTTGAGGCTTTTTCTTCTCCCTTAGTCTATGACATTCCTCTCCTTGTCTGTCTCTGTCTGTCTGTCTGTCTGCTCTGTCTCCCCACCCTCTGTCCTTTATGTTGTAATTCCTCTCAAAGATGACTTAGAACTGTCAGTGCTGGAAAGAGCCTCCTTGCTAGACAGACAGCTCTGCATGGGGTAGATGAAGAATCTGGAGTTCAGAGAGATTTCCAGTTAGTAGAGTCACCCAGAATGCTCCTGCCCCAGAACCCAGGCCAGCTGGAGCCCAAGCCCTCATGACTTCCTAATATATTTATACACGTATCACCTGTTCTGCCAGCCATGATGGGATGTTTGAATGGTGTCATAGAAAAGCTTCAAGCCTTTCTGTTCCCGGGTAACTCTGAAGACCTAAGCATGCATAAAAGGATTTCAGACATGAAAGGTGTTGGGGGCTTAGGGGAAACATGGCCTCTCTCTTATCTTGCTCAGAGCTTGACTTCAGGCACCTTATTTCTAGTCTCCATGGTCCCTCTCCTCAGAACTCTCCAGGAATCATCCTAGCTTTCACTTTCCAGGTCAGGCAGCAGGTACCAGGCAGCCTCAGAGAACCCAGGGCCCCAGCTGGATGTGAAAAGAGCAGCCGGCCCATTGCCAATTGCTTCCTCCACAAGAGAGACAAGTGCTTGTTGACTTACAGCTTTTACTAAAGACATCTTTGGGGGTGGGTGAGGAGTCGCCAGCACATGGCAAAGGAGGTCTGCTCCACTCTCAGGTCTTCTGGGGGTTAGAGCTCTCAATCTGGGAGTTTGAGGGTCTGTTGAGCTTCATGTCTGAGCTGAGCAGCGAGGGTTCCAGTTTGGAGGGCTGCCGAGGATCTTTCACTGTTCCAGAATCCTGCGACATACAAGTAGGACAGATGAGTCCATCCCCAATCCAAGGTACATTACCTCAGGGCATCTCACCTGGCAAGTCAGGTTTCTGAGACTCTAAAACCCAGTAGGCTGTGACTTCTGGATAACATTGGAGCCCATTTCATCACTGAAGGTGATGTCCAATATCTCTGGGTCCCTAGTGCTAGAGTTTGCAGAGTTAGTCCTATGTTCCCTGGAAGCCCCTCATCCTTACAATTCTGTCTAGTGTTGGTAGAGCCTTGGCAGCAAGCGAAGTGCTGTCAGTGAAGTGTAGAAAACTCAGGATCTTTTGTTGTAGGGTGTGAAGTCCCAGGACTGGCCCTCAGGTGGGGAGCAGTGAGTATCTGTGGGTAGCTATTTGTTCCGGGGAAGAAGGCAATGTGAATCTATTCCTAGGACTGATGTCACCTAAGAAGGCAGCTAAACATGCCTTTAATCCCAGCATTTAGGAGGCAGAGGCAGGCAAACCTCTATGAGTTCAAAGCCAGCTTGGTCTACAAAGTGAGTTCTAGGGCATCCATGGCTGTTATACATAGCCAACCCTGTCTTGAAAAGCAGAGAAGAGAGAGGAGAGAGAGAGAGAGAGAGAGCACAGAGAGCACAGCAAGAGCACAAGAACATTCTAGAAATGATAGTATAGGCCATTTCTCACCCACAGTGACCTCCTCCTAGAGGTTCGTGACAACCAATTGGAAAAGGGGACACATGGACAGACACTTCTGCCCCTTCAGATGGGTGGAAGAATGGAGGTCACTTGAATATCCAGTTTGCTGACCGTAGGACCTCAGCTCAAGACTTCTGACATTTAGTTGGGATCTATCCCCCATGATTTTCTCAGGGCCCCAAGATTTGGGGTGGGATGGCTTCTAGCCCACCACTAGATCCCCAGAAACTGCTCCATTAGGGTCACTCACAGGCTGGTCTATGATGATGGAGTTTGGTGGCTGTCCAAAGCCGTGTTGTTGCTCCTGACGCCGAATGGCCAGGTTTTGCTTCTCTCGTGCCCAACGTCGAGCTGAGTCCTCCAGCTTCAGCCATGGAGAGAAGATGTTGGCAAGCCAGCAGTTCAGTATGGCCCCCCTCCCCCGAGCTAGGACAAACAGAATTTGGGCCTATCCTCTGGGAAAAGGCAAGCAAAGTCTGGCAGTAGCAGAGTGAGGTACCAAACACGCAGCTTAAGACAGTCAGATCTTCTCTGCAGTTTGTATGGAGTCGATCTGACCTGAATCCATACGAGCCTTGACTCTGGTCACAGACTAAGGCTGACCCTCACATACCGAGCCCAATTCTGTAGTCAGACACTGAGTCCTGACTCTGCTTGTATCCTAAGCCTTGCCCCTGGCCATAGGTTGAACAGTGAGCCTAGTTCAGCCTGATCAACCCCAGCACCTCACTTACCTGGTTTTCCAGGGACAAGATCCGACTCTGAGCTTGTTCTAGTTTGGCCAGGAGGTTAAACTTGTCTGAAGTTCCACCAAGGAAGTCCTGTGGGAGTGCACACTACTGTAAGGCTCTGGCTGGGAGCTTAGGCCAGGAGATCCATGGATGCAAGAAAAGCCAGCCAGGTGTGGGTTTCAAATTCAGCTACTGATACAGAGCCTCACCCCCAAGCCATGCCTCTTCCTTAAGGTCATCATAGGGCTTCATGTAACTTAATGCCCTACATTGTTTCCCACTCAGTATTGGGGAGTCTAACGTTAAAACATTTTTTTTTTTAAAGGTAGAATAACATACATTCCTGGCTGGCCTTGAACTCACTACATTGTGAGACTGACTTCACTTCTGTTCCTCCTGCCCCCCATTATTACGAGCGCTCAGATTCCAGGCATGTGTAGGTTTATGCAGTGTTGGGGATCAAACACAGAACTTCGTATATCCTAGGCAAGCATTCTATCAACTGAGCTACACTCCCAATTCATACCGAATGCTTTAACATATCAACTGCTTATGTAAAAATGCATTCATGAGCTCCCTTTACTACCCAGAATGTGGTTAAATGGGGTCTTTATGTAGAGTAAAGGCTCATCAGAACAGAAGATACCCATCTCTCATGCTTTGTCTGGGACATTGCAAACAGAACTCACTTCCTGGGATGAAGAGACACACTCACCTGCGTCCTCGTGTCACCATAACTCCAAATATTGACTTTGGGTTTGTATACCGCAGGGGCACCTGGAGCAGCCTGGGCAGTGGAGTAGCCTCCCGGGACACCCACCTGTGCTGGCAGGGTCTCTGTGTACTTGGAGTGGCCTGGGCCATTTGTGTCTTGTAGGCTCTCTGCCAAGTCTCCACCTGCTCCCAACTCTCTGGGATCCACCTGGGATGGGGAAAAGGGCTCTCCAAGGCTGTACCAATCCCAGAAGGTCCTGAGAGGCCCCATGGTGGGAGCGTGTCTAGATGGGGGCAAGCCAGGTGGCAGGTGAAGTCAAGGTTCAAGGGTCAAGGGTGAGCCAGGGCTTTGCTCTCTCCCAGACAATGGTGAGATAGTTATTTTAGGAACACAAGAGCAAGGCCCTAGTACAAATATTTCCAGAGCTGTTGGGTGCTGGGGAGCCCAGATTCTGGGCTGAATCTTCAACTTGGTTCATGCTGGGGATGACTGTGGGCTACCTGCTGACCAGGGCCGGCAGGCTCAAGCCAGGCCTGTATGACAGCTCTTACCGGTAGGGCCTGCTGCTGCAGAATGATGGGGGCTGGCTGCTGGCGGTTCTCCTCCAGCTCTGTCCGCAGCCTCGTGTTTTCTGCCAGCAGCATGGAATACAGATCGACAGCCAGGGTCTCTCCCACGGGGCCCAGGGGAATGCCGGAGGCTGTGAACATGGGACAGGTGCCTGTGAGACAGGCTTTCTTGCTTCTATGTGCCCATTAGCCTCGGCATCAATGGCTCCCTTTTGCTCATGGAGTCAGGTCCATATCCCTCAGGGTGTCCTCCCAGGCTGTTTAGATTCCTACATCATTGTTTTCCCCGGTGTCTCTCCCTGCTCGACTCTCCTTGTATTTGTCTCTCTAGTCACTCTCTGGTCCTTTGGCCTGGTTGCCCTCTATGACTCACCCAGACTCCAGGTGAATAAGGATCCCTGAGATTTTCAGTTTTCTAAAGACTTTCAGACCCGAGTGCCTAACCATCTGTGAAGGCTGGGCCCAGGGCCAGGCCTACAGAGATACTTAGAGAGTCTCCCCACGTGACCAGGGAGACGGATCCACTTGATAAGGTGTTAACGTATTCTTCCTGCTTATCAGAGCCACTTTTGATTGACAGCTGTGGATGGCTGTGGTTGATACCAATGGGGAAAATAAACTGATACTATCAGAGTGGTCTTGTCTGTTTGCTTTGGGAAGGCAGAATAGGAAAGACACCAAGAAGTGGAGACGCTGACAACTTGAGGACTGCTGCTGCCTAGGAGGCTGTCCAGCCGGGGAGGCTCTCTCTACCCCTGTGGTTCATAGGGCATCAACCTTAGAGGTCTGGTCTCTTTCTACCTGGCTCACACACTGTCCTTATGTCCTAAAGAGCTTCCTGACAGAGAAAGGCTCTGATCACCATGGAAGCTCTCAGTACTTGAAGAGGGGAGAGTAATACTTCCAAGGAATCTGGAGTATTCCACCTCACAGACATAACAGAGAACTGACCCTTCTCTAAAGGTTCTTGTGAAACTGGGGGCCCCCAGGGCGAGACAGAAACTGGAAGGTCATTTATTCTGATCTACCTTGGGGAGTAAACCCACCCATAATAGGCTTCCCCTGTGGCCTGTTTGACGGCGCTGGCTCCTTCCGCTCACAGAGCCTTTCTTCCAATATCTGCTCCATCTTCTCGATCACCTGGTGACAGAAGCCAAGACTAGGCTGGCTTGAGAGCTTCACAACCTCTAGGCTGCTGCCCCTCCTCCACATCTGGCCCCGACACCTGCCTTCTCCTGGTGCCGTACAGTGTCCTCCAGGGCCTTCACCTTCTGCATCTTGTCCTGGTACCGCCTCAGCTGTGCAGCCTGTGGATGCTGAGCCTGATACAGAAGCAGCAACTCCTTCTCTCGATCATTCTTCTGCAGGGTGGAGGTGAATAGGTCCACTGGAGTTACACCAGCCACAAGGGCATATACGGGATTTGCTGAACCTTGCCCTGGCCAGCTTCCCTCCCCACTGTGTACTTTCTCTCTGCTCCGGATACTTCTCAGGACTCTGCCCGGAGGCGCTGTCCCTCTGTCCAGCAAACCCTAGCTCACCCGAATCAGCTCATTCTGCAGGTGCTGCACCCTGTCTCGCAGCCTCTTCATATCCAGTTCATTCAGCAGTAGCCTCTGCTTCATGGACACTGCTGGGGTGGGAAGAAGCTGGCTCAAGAATAGGCGGAGGCACTGCATCCCAGCTCTGGGACTTGTCCCAGGATTTTCTGTTTCCCCTCCTAAGACATTATAGCTAGACGGTGTGTCTACAGTGGGGAGGAGTGGAAGGGGTAGAGGATTCCTGAGATGGGACACACAGTATCTGGGGAAAGTTCCCTAGTTCCCTGCCAGGGACCAGTGACAGTCCTCGGCTGTGCTCAGCTCAGAGCCTGGGACCCAGCAGGTATCCAAGGGCTCACCCAGGTTCTCCTCTTCAGCTCTGCTCTGCTCTTCTATGCTCTGCTGGGTCAGGTGGCTTCTCAGCATACTGTTCTCTTCCTCCAGGATGTTGGCCTGCTTCCTCAGTGCCAGGATGTCCTCCGCCATCTTCTGCATGGCCCGCCGGTAATTGTTCATCTCCTAGAAGCCCAGAATCCTCAGCTGAACCCTTACCCCATCACTAAATCCCCAGATCCCACTCCACATCCGCGTGCACAGTGAGTCACTCTCAAGGTTGGTGAGCAGAGTCACCCTCAGGCTGTGCCCCAAACCCTAGCAATTACCCAGAGAGTCATTGGACATGGTCCTCATCTCTCCTGGTAGCATGAGGATGGCCACACAAATGTGTTTCCTCAGGGACCACACTGATTCGTGTGAACATAGGGTTCAGGTATCTGATAAAGAAACCTGCAGGCAACAGTCTCAAAAGGATGGAGCCACCTTTCCAGGTTCTGAGTAAATCATAGCTACTCCTTCACCTTCTCACTTCTCCCGTTCCCTCTTTTAACCCAACTCCTTCCCAGGAGGAGCCTCTTAGATGGTCTACCGAGGCCATTCGGGGGCTGAATTGCCATCAGCTTCCCAAACTGCCCAGCATCCAAGAGGAGACACCAAGAAGACCCTAGAGACTCAGGTAAGGTCTCAAGGTCAAGGTCAGGATCCAGATATAAGACGGAGGAGATGTAAGGGATGGGGGCAGCAAGCCGACTTAGGTCTGGAAGGGCAATAATCACCGTCTTAATGATTCCTGGGCTTCCCCCACATCCCAGGCCTCCTGCTAAGTGCTTCAGGTGCTTCTCTGCATTCAACCCCCAGCAAGCTTATGGGATAAATCCTTTACAGAAGGAGAAACAGGACAAGCCCCAGACGGGCAAGCAACTTAGTGTTTAAGAGTAATGGGTAGTGAAGTCAGGGTCTGAAATTGATGCCTGCTGGTGCTTGAGTGTGTTTGGGTTTTTTCCCCTTTCTTTTCTGGAAAACGGAATTTAAGTCTGCCTAGATATGGACAGGGCAACTGAGCATAATGTATATGCATTTTATGTGTGTGCGAGTGTGCCTGTGTGGGTGGATACGGGTGCTTAGCCTTGAGCGACAACCTCAAGAGTGAGACCCACTCCTTGACACCGTGCATTCCTCCTCGGCCTGGAGTGCATTGATTCGGCTAGGTTGCTTGGTCAGTGAGTCCTTAGGGCTCTCCCGTTCCCACCTCCCTCATGCTAGGATTACAGACCCTCCAACACCATGCCTGGCATTCACATGGGTGCTTGGCATCAAACTCAAGATCCGATACTTTACCTACTGAGCCATATCTTGAGCCCTGAATTTGTTTGCCAATCAGATTCTGTACTATTATTACAAGTTCCAAGCATAGACTATCTGTCTGTCTGACTGTCTGTCTGTCTAGAGCAGGGCTTGAGAGGCAAGTGGGCCCTCTGAGCTGCCTGTGGACTTCCAGGCTCTGGGAAGCCTTGTTCCTGTGGGTGGGCCTCACAGGACCAGCCTGGCTCCCAGGTCCCTGAAAACACAACTCTACATCCAACTCTCCCCTGGTCTCCAGCTGCCTGGGGCGGAAACCAGCTATATCTCGGCTATAGTCTCCCACCTGCTGCATGGTGGGGCACAACTTTCTAGGGGAGGAGGTCCCCAGCCACCAGGAAGTCATCAGACACCACTTGTCATCTGCCGCTGCTGTCTAGCCTTCTGGCTATAGTCGTTCTGACTGGTGCCAGCATTGGCTCTATCTCCCTAGCATCTGCTGTGGCTTCCCCAGATCTATGCCCATCTGGTATCCTCAGACAGGGTGTTAACTGGGACCCTGAACCTGGGACCACACACACACACACACACACACACACACACACACACACTTTAGAGTCAGGGACATGTGTGGAACTTGGGACCTCCTGGAGGCCCAGGTGTTGCTATGAGCTCAGGTTGGGCTGTGCAGGTGTCAGGGAGTTGGTCTCATTTCTGTTTCAATGGTGTTCCACTTAACTCTTTTTTCTTCTTTCTTGCTACCCTGGGCTTGCTGGCTTCCCCCCTCTGCTGGGTGGTCTTCACTTTATGGCACATCCCACGGCTGACTGGATGTAGGGCTCAGAGCTTGGCTGAAGGAAGTCTCTGATATCTTAACAGAGGGGATTCATCTTCTTTCCTTCCCTAGCCGGCTTCAGTATCTTATCCTGCTCTGATTATAGTGGGCCCAGATGGGGCTATGGCTTGTAAGGTTACTGCCTTCATACATGCACAGTCCTATGTGCACAGATACATGTCCAAGGATGCTCCATGCAGCACAGTCGGTAGCCTTACACTACCGCTTCTCTGGTGTCTGGTCTGTTTGTAAGGAATGTCCTAGAATTAATTGTCCCAGTACAAGAGAAGGCTGCACTATTGGGAAATGAAGAGACCATGTGGGAAGTTAACACAATCCTGACCTTAACTGGGATGGGATGTGTACGTGCACATAGAAGATATTTTGGACAAGAGATTGCCAACCCCTTGGCCAGTCCCAAAGGGTCTGGCTAGCTTACATCCTATTCAGGGGATTGTCCTTTTTAAGCGCCCACAGTTCACTATCTCTGCACTTCTGGGGTGTGAAGGAAGTAAGTACACACAGATGAAGAAAACAGGAGGAAGACAGGGCTACTCTTCAAGGGATGGAGTCCCTGAGACCCACTGATCCTTCTCCGTGGGGACCTCATCCACACAGCTGGACTGGGAGACCACAACAAAGAAGGAAAGAACAGAGGTTGACTTCTGGTGAGGCAGTCCCTGCCCAACCAGCAGGTCCTTCTGGAGGAGGATCAGTGGGTCCTAGGGACTCCATCCCTTGAAGAGTTGCCCTGCCTTCCTCTCTAGCCTCTTAGCCCAGCCCTGCCTGTTCATCCTGGAAGAGAGGCTTCCACCTGGAGACAGTGTGGGCTCCTGCCTCTTCCTCTCTACTCTGGCCAGTGTCTTCTTCTGTGGGAACCTCAGATGCCTCCGTTTGCATGGCTGAGTGGAGACCTCGTCCACACAGCTGGGCTGGGAGACCACAAGGTTCACGCTGGTAACCCTGACCTCGGGCCACAGCTTGCAGCCAGGCTGCCCTCAGGGCCACATTCTGCGTCATGTCCTAGCCTTGAGAACGCCATGCCCCAGATTTTCCTTGTGGTCTTGCTCTCTAGTTGCCTCCCGGGGGAGGGACAGGTATTTCCTTAGAGACCCTGACTCAAATGCCACCGTGCCTGACTCCTAGGTGCCTTTGTACCCTCCTTATCCACTGGCACTCCCGACTAGGACTTTCAGAGCCTGGCAGAGTGAGATGTGTCAGAGCACCAGGTTCTGGTGCCCCAGCTGCCCAGGAATATTGGTGGGCTTTACTGCAGCCACAGCCCACAGGGGCTCAGAAACTACGGTTGCCGTTGTTAAACCCCAGTGTCCTCATCTTTGGGATGAGAAGTCAGCCCCCAAGGACTAGTGTGATACGAGGACAGTAGGGAAGTTAGCCCTGACTGGCACAGGTGCCTGGAGATTGCAACTCCCTTCCTCGAATCACTTTAAGGTTCTTTAAAGACTTTATTCCAGAAATTCTGCTTATAGGTTCTGGGCTGAGGCCATTCCAGAGGGGAGGGGGGTGAGGATTCTCTGACAAGAACCCAGAGGAGATGCTTAGACCCTGGTCAGCGATATGGTAAAGTAAGAAGCATACCCAGTGGGGACTTCCAAACACACTGCCAATTATGTAGTCAGGATAGCCCTTGTACCACTATGCAGAAAGGGAAACTGAGGCTGGAAGTAGTGCACCCAGAGACTGTCGCAAAGCCTGTGCCCAAAGCAGCACAGTACCCCCCTTGGTGGCCAAGGTTTACTGAGTGGCATTTTGTACAGTTTTGGGCCACGCAGGTTCTTGAACAGAGCTAAGCTAGTCAGTCCTTGCCTTCAGTGGTCCACTCTATACTGAGGGGGTGGCAGACACGGGGCTTCCAGGAGGCCTGTCTCCAGCCTAGGAAACCTGGAAAGCTTCCTGGAGGCAGTGAGGACCTAGGCTGCTTTTGGAATATGGGCAGGCTGTACCGGAAGGGAAGAGGCAGAGGAGAAGTTGTGGGGAGGGGAGAGATGGGGAGAGCAGCAGAGCAAGCCAGAGACATGGGCTCAGGAGCTTGGTCTCTGCTGCAGGGAACTAAAAGGCCCGCGCTGGAGGGGTGAAGTAAGGGCTAGCTGGCTGCTAAACTACTTAGGAACAGATGGGTATAGGGACCAAGAATAATGATTGGTGAGAGGCAGTGGGACCCTCGCCTGGCGGAGAAGGCAGTGGCATAGAAACAAGACAAAGACAATGGATGTGGACCCAGAAGAATGAGGGGGCACTGGGAAGGCAGTCTTCTAGGCTATGTGTCTCAGAGAGGGAGCGCATGTCCAGGAATGGGGAGAGAAAAGGCCAAGGAGTTGATGGTGGCTGCTGATGAAACCTCGAGACAGGGACTATTTCCAGAGAGGAAGACAAGTGGCCAAAGCCGGGTAGCCAAGTCAAGGCCACGGGGCTTCTGAAGAATGCCGGAGCTGTGAAAAGTGGTGACAGGGCTGAGAGCAGGGATCTGGGATCAGTGGGCTTGCCTCAGGGCCCTTGCTGGTGGGCACGAGATGCTGGTGTGTAGTTTGTTTCTGCTGCCGCCAGAGGGCAGGCGCCTCCCGCCAATACTCTGCTTTCAGTCCGTCCCAAGAGGTGGCCAAGGCTTCCCGAGATGCCCCCACAGCTTGTGTTGTAAAGAGAGCTGAGTAGCGTTTCCGCCATTTAGCCCCTCACTCCCACCCCACCCCCCAGCACACACGTCCGTTTTCTAGGTGATCCAGCTGTTCTTCCTAGACCTGGGCTGGTTATGATGGGCGCCATCTGCTGAGAATCATCTATAGAAGTCAGAGAGGTGCGGCGACTTGCCTGGAATCACACAGTCATTCTTAAACTTGAGCTGGGTCCTTTGTTAAACTCTAGGTGGAGGGGGCCTGAGGCGTGAGGGAGAGCTTGGAACAAGACCATAATGAAGCTATCTTAACTTTCCCCCACAGCGGAATCACTTGAAGCTGACCCTCACAGTACAGGCAGGCAGGACGAGATGTGGCTTAGAAATCATCACTCTTCTCGAACCTGCACTCACATCTTTGCAAAGAGAGAAAATTCTTCTACCCAACTAGCATACTCCACAAACCTAGAGGTCCCAGCTGCCTTTGTAGATGCCAGCTCTTCCGTATCCCTAAACCCAAGTCTACACCTAAGGATGGCCAGGTCTAGTTTTCTCTTGCTGGGGAAGAAGTTGAATCAGAGGAAGAAGGCCTGGTTGGTCTTTTGTTTTTTGGGCACAGGTACACTGGATGTTTGTGAAAGAGTGTTCTGGGAACCCAGGGAGCCAGGCCTAGGTGGAGGGGACCTGAAGTGCTATCCTGCCCCAGCTCTCTCCAACTATCCACCATGGCTCTCACTCCCAGAGACCTTACTTACACAGGCCAGCTTCTCCTCCAGACCCCTGCCTCCTGTCTCTCTGCTTTCCCGTAGCTGGGTATCTTCCCTCAGCCTGGAGCAACAGGACAGCTGAAGACGCTTCCCTCTCGTAGAGAGGTGGGTCTAAGTGTGTGTCTCGTGTCATTCCTCTCCCACCCAAGCAAACTGGCCACTGGCCTTGGAGACCCTTAGAAAGTGGGAAAAACGACTGAAACTCCTCCTCTCTCCCAAGCCTATTGTTTTCCCAGGGAGAAGCCCAACTAACCAGGCAAAGGAGCAGCCACGGTAACAGCCTGGCTGCCCTCGCCCAGCCTCCAAGTCGTTCCTACTGAGGACACAGTTGAAGCTTCACCTACTCTGACCAGCAAACGCCCCTGACCCATAACAGGATGGACCGCTATCTACTAGCCACCACGTCCACACACCCCAACAGCTACTCAGGGCCTGACAGACTTCCCTAGCTACCTCTCCTGTCCCTTTGTCCCCTTTTGATGCATAGAGCGTCTGTGGGTCCCTCAGGATGCCAGAGACCTTTCTAGTTAACTTTGTATTTATAGTATCTTAAAAAGGAAGAATCCCATTTCTTTCAAATAAAACGTGAACCTTCAGCTTGTTTTAATTGGTGCTGGCCTTACCCAGCTCCCGAGTTACAAGGAACTGGGAGTCCACTCCAAGGAACGGCATGGGAGATAGACGGTCTGTGATTTGCTTTAAGAAGGGAGTGGCGTCGCAGGGGTTGAGGTTCAGTGTGGCTAGGCAGCCACAGTACTCACAGGAGCGTCTAGTACCACTGGAGTCCTGGCCCCTCTATCCTTAGTTCATCCAACTAAGAAGCTTCCTTTCTATTGACCGTGGGTGGGACGATTACCATAGAACCAGAGGCTCCAGAAGTGCTATTCACTTAACCTTACTACCACCAGAGGGCAGGCAAGGGACCCTGAACAGTCCATTGGCTAGGCTGTTGAAGCCCAGGCTATAGGTGGTGGCTTACAGGGGGACTCAACCCAGCAATCCACAACACAAAGGAGGGCTGGGGCAGGCCAGCTCTGCAGCAGGGTCTTGACTGGAGGTGAGAAAAAGTCCTCAATGGGTCCCTTTTCTACCTGTTACTACCTGGAGTGGCCCTGGCTTCGCAACCTGAGCTCAGCTCTGTTGGAGTGGGAAGGTCCTTGTTCTTAGAGAGCTGCAGTAGCAGTGTGGGTACTTGCTATGCAGAGGACACCATTCACCTCTGGAAGTACAAATAAGAAGCAAGAGGTGAGGGAGGTGTCTCTGGCCAGGCAAAGGCCAGGAAAGAAGCTGAAGCCAGGGCTAGTGTGGACTTCCTGGATGTCACGCCTAGCCTTGTGTTCTTATCCTTTGCTCTGAGGCCTCCCTCAACTTGTCCTGTCTTTAAGGTTCCACCCTGGTCCCCTTCTCCCAAGAAGCTCCAGGGAAACTGTTGGGTCAGAGCCTGGTGTCTGAGGGACCTGAGTGGATGATGTATGAAAAGAACTGCATCACAGGCTGGAGGCCAGCACAGCTGCAAGGCTGGGACCTCATAGCACACAGGTGGGCTTCATAGCCACAGGTGGACATCATAGCCGCAGATGGACATTATAGCACACAGGGGGACATCATAGCACACAGGGGGACATTATAGCACACAGGGGGACTCATAGCCACAGGTGGACATTTATAGCACACAGGAGGACATTATAGCACACAGATGGACATTATAGCACACAGGTGGACATCATAGCACACAGGTGGACATCATAGCTCACAGGTGGACATTATAGCACACAGGGGGACATCATAGCCACAGTGGACATTATAGCACACAGGGGACATCATAGCACAAGGTGGACATTATAGCACACAGTATGGACATATATAGCACACAGGTGGACATATAGCTCACAGGGGACATCATAGCTCACAGGTGGACTCATAGCACAGAGGGGACATTATAACACACAGGACTCATAGGAACAGGTGGACATTCATAGCACACAGGTGGACATTATAGCAACAAGGGGCATCATAGCACACAGGTGGACATTATAGCACACCCGGGGGACATCATAGCACACAGGTGGACATTATAGCACACAGGTGGACTTCATAGCACACAGGTGGACATCCTAGCACACAGGTGGACCTGGCCAGAGATCTGGATCCAGTTTGCCCAGCCTGCCCAATTATCCAGGGTGGGTTCTGTCCAGGGTGTCAGCTTCAGGAGCTCTGTGTTAGCAGAGCGTAGATGGGAGTCATAGCAGGTTCTAGAATAGAGGACCTATTCATCTGAAATTCTGTTCATCAAATAATTTCCCTTGACTGACAGCTGGGCCTCTGAACTACAACGAATCCATGCAAAGTGCTATTGCAAATAGTTTCCCCCCTGCTCTATAATGGTCACCCTCCTGGGGATAGGGACACAGTAGATCCTTTATTCAGTCCAAGGTTACAGCAAAGAAACAAAAGCACATTGCGTTTTCTCTGTCTTCTGTTCTTTTCCTTCCCAAGCAGAAGAGAATGCTTTTGTGCTTTTGTACCTTCCTGAAGCTCTGAGGGGCTACAGGGCCTTGGCCTGCATCCGACCCCATCCCCTGTTTAATTGGCCCCTGCAGGAGCCACACTGGCTAATTGGGCTGGGCCAGGACCATGGGGCTGGAGCCTGAATGGACACAGAGGTTTGTAGAGCTTTCTGAAAGATGCCATCTAATTTCCTGCTCCTGAGCTGTGCCCTCAGGCCTCCCTCAGCTTCCTCAGCTTTTAGGGCTTCACTCTGGGTCCCCCTTCTCCAGAAAGACCCTGCATCCCTGTTGGTCACCTCCTTATTCCCCTGCTTTCAGAGAGAGGCTGCCCATGATTATACTCATGGGCTTTCCCTGATGCTGTCCTCTGAAGCCCCTGGCCTGTTTTCTTCCCTCTCTGCCTTCTTCCTTCTCTTGGGTTCTGAGTGTGGGCTCTAGTGGCCTGGGTTAGAACTGGGACCCTCCCCCCCACCATAGAAGGTTCCTGAGACCAGGATCATCTAGGAGTGGTGTCCTGGCCCTCCCCCACCCTACCTCCTACTCAGACAGGCTCTGGGAATGCCTCTGCTGGTTGCCTGGCAACACACCCCTACACACCTGCAGCTTGAAGGAGCTGACCCATCTTGGGAAATTAGTGGGTTTGGGGCAGACTTACAGAGCGGCTGTCAACTAGGCCCAGGGCAACCTTGAGGGTTGGAGGGGCTGGGTCTCCTGGCTCCCCCATCTGTGCTGATAGCAGTTCTGTTCCTTAGGATGGGTCCTTGGGACTGTTGCTACAACAAGTGTCTGCTTGGTGACTGGGCCTAGCCCTGAAGCAAGCAGGAGGCAAACCATGGGGACTCTTTCTTTTTGTCTTGGGGTGGGGGACACTTGGACAGGGTGATAGAACAGCTAGGCTTACTCCTTGGCTAGGAATTACAAGGAAATGACAAGCCTAGACAGGTTGGTGGGGGTTCTTCAGGACTTTAGACTTCTGATACTGCTACTATCCTCCCTATACCCTGTCCTCCAGCTCTGTCTTGTCTGATTTCCCCTTTTTCTGTCTCCTTCTCAAGGCTCTTTCACCCACTGGTCTCACCTTTTGTCTCCCTGAATCTCCCTGTACCTTCCTAGCAGCACCCAGGCCCCAGCAGCCTAAGCTGGGCTCTCCCTCCTCCCAATAGGCACAAGGTTCCACACCCCAACCGTGACCCCACGGGGCCTCCAGTTCTGTTTTCCTGATGGTCTGGGCAAATTCCTTTCCTTTTAGTTCAGTGCAGACATGGGTGGATGTTTTTGAAAGAAACTCTCTAGGAAGCAAAGGAAAACAAACCCAAACATCCCAACCCACTACCTAGAAACGCAGGGTCACAGAGGCAGGACTATCTATGACAGCTGCTGCCTGAGTTACACAACCCCTTCCTTGGGCCAATCGGGGAGGGTGGTGGTGGTTGTTACTTGTTAGCCTATCTGTCCCAGGCGTGTGTGGATTACCGCTTTGCATGATAGGACCCCATCAGCAACCAACAAAGTGCCCTGGCAGAAACAGGGATGTTGTAAAGGTGTAGTACTGTTTAACAAATGCATAGATGACTGTAAAGAGTCTCTGGAAGCTCTGAGGTGATGCAGAATAGTCTGACCACCTCTCCTTCAGAATCGCTGTCCACAGGGGCCTCTGTCCTCTGTCAGTATTGCTGGCTTAGACTGGACTGGGGAAGACTCACTTTTTCTGTTTTGCTGGCTTCATCTTTCCCTTGTTTTTCTTAGTACAACAGGGGGTGGGTGAGGAAGTGGGACAATTCACCCCACCCTGTAGCTCATATGAAACTGGCCTAGTGAGGTGGAAAGATTGTGGACTCTGCCATTAATTAGCTCAGGCAGGTCACTCGATGCCTTAGGCCTGGGTTCCAATCTGCGAGATGGATCCACATCAATTTATCCATCAAATGGGGCAGTCAGGAGACAACACTTAGCTCTGACGCTCTGGGTACACTCCATGGCACATACAGAGTGGCCCCGGAAATAGTATTTCTTCTTTGTCACTCATGGGGGACTCTGGAGGGCCCAATACTCTCCAACAGGGAAGAGAACATGAGACTTGATGTGTGTGTGTCTCCTGACTGTAAGTCACTCAACAGACACCAAACAACAAGGCTCAAAATCAGTCCAATCCTTCCTCTTGGCTTCTCCCCCATGCTGCTGTGTCCTGTGGTGTACCTCTCCCTCCCAAATCGAGCGAGGGCCAGAAGTCTAGGAGGAGGGTATTGTGCCAGTGATGGCTGCCCTCTCTCCAGCCAGCCTCCAGCCTTGTCCCCGAGGGGACCCCTGGACCCCTTGTCTGCTGCACTGCCAATCGATCGAGTGCTTTGCCATCCTCGGGCGTGCCATGAATTTTTCATCAAAAGCCTGTAGTCTTTGGGGAAATGCACAATTAGAAGCACCATCAATAATGCACCACGTGGAAGCATCCACAGGGCGCAGTCAGGCCCCAGACGTGACCGTCTTCCAGTCTGCTCTGGCAGGAGACAGGAGGCCAGCCCTGAGTGCACCCTCGGGGGCCCAACTCTGGGTACCAACAAGTACAGCTGTTGAGAGAGAGGCAACCACACCCTTGGCTGCTTGAGCCAGCTCCTGGGAGCCCAGGCCAGCCACGGGAAGACAAGCCTGATTTGGAGTGTTTTGTCAGTAACACAAATGCCAGAGTACCGGCAGCTCATTCCTTGCCCCACATAGCACATAAGATGCCAGTTATAGGAAGACTTTGGTTTGCTTGATTTTGTTTTTGTGGATCTAGTGCATGGATTATCAAGGTCCCAGGAAACAGGGCTGAGGAGGCAAAGATGCCTCCCAGAGCTAGGTCAGTACTCTAACAACTCCCAGGTCAGAAAGCTGTGTTTAAGCAAGATGAGGTGATGCACACCTGTAATCCTAGCACCTCAGAGCTAAGCAAGCAGAGAGGGAGATGGAGGCCACTTGGACTACACAGAGTTCCTGAAATGCAAAATGGGATCCCATTTTTTTTTTTTTTTTTAAATATCCACTCTGAAGGCAGAGACTGTCTATTCAGAAAGAGCAGCTCAACAGTAGTACCTCATTGCTTGGTTGGGTCTCTAAGCAGCAAACTGGAGCCACTAGGCCATGGCCTGTCCTGCCCCACCCACCCAGAGGAGCTGTCCTACCCAAGGCTCCTGGGCTGCCCTTGCTCAACAGAGGTGGACATGGCCTTTATTGACCCTTTCCAGTCCTGTGACCCCAAAGTGTCCCTGTTCTTGGAGCAGGGACCCATCAAACCCAGACTTTTGGGAACAGAGCTGGAAGCAGGCTGGAACACCAGGACAACTGTGCCCTGAGATCACTGGGTGTGAGAAGGGGGTTCCTCGGCAGGGCTAGGACTCAGCCTGCTGGGGTCAGGTTGGGGTGAGGGTTACAAGGACCTCAGGCCAAGCTTAGCTCACCAGGTTGAGGAGCTGGGGTGAAGGGGGGGGGAGGGGGAGGGGGAAACAGGAAACAATGCCTCTGTCTTTGGTGAGCCTAGATTGACCTTCCCTGAGAGTCCTGGTTGCAGGAAGAAGGCTGCTTGTGTCTATTCTGCAGCCCACCTGAGAGGGATGCGCGGCCCAGCAGCTCTTGATAAGGACACATGAGAAGCACAGATGGTGCCAACAAGTGCAAATTAATTGAGCAAAGCCTGTGTACACAGGCGCTGTGAACAGGCGGCTGACAGGAGGGGAGGGGCCGGAGGGGAACAGGGCAGGGAGCAGGGAGAAGCCTTAACGAGCACTTATCGATGTCTCGCTGGATCCACAGCCCAGAGCACAGTTATTGACAAAGCCTGTCTATAAATCTCCCAGCCATTCTCCAGAAGCCTTAATTACGGGGCCTCATTACCCTTCACACCTCTAGGCTCTTGGGGGACCAGCTTGAACAGGAATAGCGGCTCCACGGCAGCCTCGCTGAAGCCTTCCCATGAAAGGTGCCCAGCTTGGGATGCCTGGGACAGGCTGGGTCTATGTGTCCAGAGAAGCAGGCAGGGTTCAGGCTCCTATGCTAAAGTAAGGGTGTAAAGGGATTTTGGAGTCAGAGAGCTCTAGACTCGTGACCCAATTTGTCCAGTTACTGTTGACTCCAGTTACTGTTGATCTCTCTGTGCCTCAGTTTACGCCTATACAATGAGGAAAGCGTTGTAAGAAGATTAAGGGCAAAGTCTGTGTCCAGCACATACAATATGAATGTAATGCTGTCTGGCCACAGTAGGACCCTGAGGTTCTTTCTGTTGTGCATCACATCCAAATCTGAGAACAGGGAAAGCACTGTCTCAGCACAAATGATGTCCACAAAACGATGGCCCAACCTCTCCCACTCATGGCTAACGTGAGGACCACTGCAGCTCACCAGTGACAGGCTTGGCTTCACTCATTTGCTCCTGCCTTCTAGGATGTGAATTAGCAAGAGAGTAATTATATTCACGGAACTGTCTGTCCCTTCATCAGCATCGCCAGCTGCAATTACAGCCCTGGTCTTTCCCATCACACTCAGAACCCGGAAGCTCTCTACGCCAGCCAGTCAGCTGACCTGGAGGACAGCAGCTGTGCTCCTGTTGGGGATGGCGAGTCACCCATTTGCTCCTTTGCAATTCTCTTCAGAGAGCATACTGTCCAGGCTTTAATTGGAGGCAATTTTACCCCCTCCCCTGTCTGAATCATTCTTGTGATTGTGGCTTCCTATTCATTGTCCTCAGGGAGGCATTTGGCCGAAGAGAAAGCCTGGGTCGGGGCTGTGGAGAGGAGGGATCCTGGAGGTCTCCGTCTGGTCTCTGTCTGAGGAAAGGAGACCTGGGTGCCTTTGGGCCTTTTGGAGACCCAAAGAGATCCCCTTGAACCTGGTGGTGGTGTGTGTGTGTTGTGTGTTGTAGTGTGTGGATGTTAGTTGAGTTGGTGTCAGGCAGCTCAGGTGTCATGGGCAGCTGGTGGTACAGTAGATAAAAGGGAGACCTGGTCTCTCTGAGTTTCTGACAGGAGGAACCCTCTGCCTAGGATCCAGGAGGAGCAGACTCAGAACAGGCCTGTCTGCCCTGTGACCAGAGGACTTAGCGCTCTAGGATAGCTACGAATGTGGCTCAACATCAAATCATACTTACTCAAAACATGAGATTTTTGTGATACATATTTGTATATTATATTAACTTGTTTCTACTTTTGAGTCTGAATTTTGTAGAGGGTCAGACACGCTTGCTCCAGGGGCTTTCTCAGAGAGAGGCTGGAGTGCCTGAGAGATCCTAGGTGTTCTGTCTGGTATGGGGCATGTGCCACTCACCTCCCAGACTCCACCAGGACTGTCTCTTGAGGGCTCTGAGCCTACCACCCATCTGACTTCATGGAGCTCAGCTTTCCGACTTTAACCTAGGCCCTGGTTGTCTCAGCCCTGTGGAGCCGAAAGCCTCCACTTCCTCTGGGCTATCCACAGCCTCACATAGTGCTTTGGTTTTTGGTGTCCTGGGCAAGCTTCCAGAAACCTTGTGTCTACCTTGACCTGGGGATTTTCCAGCCCAGGGTTCAAGGATCCCTTGAGAGCTCCCTCGCACCTGGCCTGTCACCCAGCCTCTTCTGGACACTACCCCCCACCCCCATGCTTCATTCTCTCTATCCCTGCGAGTCTTCCTGGAGCAATCCCTAGCCAGTGTTAACCCTGTTAGGGTTACTTTGGTTGTCGATTTGACAGGATCTGGGATTACCTAGGAGACAAACCTCTGGCACATCTGGGAAGCCATTTCTCAATTAGCTTAATTGAGGTTGGAAGAGTCACCCTAACTGTAGGTGGCCCCATTCCACAAGCTGGGGTCCTAGGTAAATAAAATAGAGAAGAGAGGTTGGGCGACAGCACTCATCTCTGCTTCCTCACTAAGGATGCGATGTGACCGGTACTTCCTGCTCCCATGGCCATCCACTGAACCCCTCAACTTATGACCCAGGTTAAACCCTTTCTTCCTAAAGTTGCTTTTGTCAGGCATTTAGCCACAGCAATAAGAAATGCAACTAATGCATTAGGTCCTGTTTTCTTTCCAAGTAGGGAAAACCCAATAGCATCTGGCAGTGACGGAGCGGGGTTTAATGGGTGTCTTAGTTAGGGCTCTACTGCTGTGATTAAAAACATCATGACCAAAAGCATCTTGGGGAGAAAAGGGTTTATTTCAGCTTACATCATTCAGGGAAATCGGGGCAGGAACTCAAGGCAGGAACTTGGAGGCAGAACTGATACAGAGGCCGTGAAAGAGTGCTGCATGAAGGAGGCATGCTCAGCCTGCTTTCTTATACAGCTCAGACCACCTGCCCAGCGGTCACCAGCCCCTGTGGAATGGGTCTTTCTGCATTAATCATTAGTCAAGACAATACCCCACAGACATGCCTATAGGCCAATCTGGAGGCATGCTCTCAATTAAGACTTCTCCCCAGTTATGTCTAGATTTGTATCAAACTGACCAAAAGCCAGCCAGTACAATAGGGTAGCCAGCTTTGCTTGGGAGTATTCTCCTTGGGTGTCAGGGAATAGCCCTTGCCCATCTCAAACCCAGGACTGTCTTATCAAGCTTGCTTAGTGTCCTGCTTCTGTGACACCCTCTTCCTTTCCAGCTGCAGGTTTCCCCGAGTTGGGTGGTCAAAGAGTAGAGTGTGAAGATTTTCCAAGGCAGCCCTTACCACTATCATGTAGGGTCTTGAAAAGTGAGAGAGAAACCTGGCCCCCAAGATTCCTTTGTCAACTGTCCCCTTTCACCCAGGCTTTTCATAGCCCAAGAAGCCCTTTCTAGGCAACCAAGCCTTACACAACCAACCTATGGGGTATTCTCCCTGTTTAACAGTAAAAGACGGCGATTCCTCTGAGCTCTGGCTGGGGGCTGAACGGGCAGCAGGAACTCTGGGTCAGCAAGCTGCCAGCAGAGTGTTTGATATGTTTGGTGGGCTGCCGAGAGCTGTGTTAGATGTGAGAAGAATCTAAGCCCTTCATGAGGGCTTAGGCCGAGACTTCAGAGCCTTAGGGACAGAGCAGAAGGCCATGGAGAACCAAGGAAGACAGCAGATTTGAGTATCTGTGCTTCGGACAGGCTGTGTCTCAAGCAGGAGGTGGGCCAAGGAGAAGAGGGCTCATCCAGACTCAGTGATCCCATAAAGAAGAGGGGAGACAAAAGGAAAAGACGTTCAGCATTAGCCTCAGCCTACCACCAGCAAAGTAGGGATCAAGAGGGGGTGTCCAAAGAGCTGAGATGCCTGCAGTACCCCTAAAACAGCCACTTGCAGTCCCTGAGCTACTCCTCTTCAGTGCAGTCCCTGAAGCCCACATATTTGCATATCTGAGAGCAAAAATAATTCTGCTGCTGGCTTAGCACCACCAAGGCTGCAGCCCCCTTTTGTCTGTTTGAATAAGAGCTGGCTAAGGGCGGAAGGATAATTAGTCCCCTGTGTGCGGTGTCCCCCATACCCCCCTTGAAGATTTAAAGACGCAGCCTAAATACTCCTGCTCACACACTCCCACAGCCGGCTGACTAGGGGATGTCTGCATGGGCAGGAGCCGATAAATGGGCATTTTATCTGATTAAACCGGGAGTGAACTGTCTGTTCTCTATTATCTGCAGGCTCGATTGGATATTTAGCACTGTGTGTGTGTGGTGTTGTGTGTGGTGTGTGTGTGTGTGTGTGTATGATTTTCTGGTCTGTATCAAGAGAAAATTGGATTGCACTGAGCAGCATTTAATCTGACACACAGGAGTACATTCTAATAGAGTCACAGAGCCGGAAGGAGGGACAGCAGACTCTGTCCTTAGCCTTGAACAACTAGGGGCTTCTGCATGAGGCCTTCTGTGCTCTAAAGCAGCCCTCCTTTGCAGTCCTGTTCTGGTCCTCCTCTGGGCACTGCCTGGTGCCATCTGGTGAGGAGTAAGTGGGACCACCAGAGATGCCTGCTGGAAAATGTGCCTCTTTAGCCCTGAGAATCCCCTCCTGCTTCTGGCTCCATGCTCCTGAAGGTGGCAGTGCACCCTTACGCACAAAAAGAGGCTGTGGGCTGAAACCGAATGGGGTGAGAAGACAAGGGGGAAGGGAGAAGCCAGCCCGGGAAGAGTGTCCACTCTCCAACCCCTCTGACAGCTAGGGTTTGTGATGGAGAATCCAAGAATCCTTTGAGGACTGGTATACAGTGTATTGGTTAAGGCAGGGGATAGAGTATATTCCATAGTTGGTTGCTTCAATCCATTTGTAACTGAATATTGAGGTGTGGGGGTTTCTCTCCTACTTTTGCATGCTCTGGCCTGTCTCTATATTATTAGGAAACTGAGGCAGCTCTCTATCCCAGATGAGCTGGGGGAGGGGTGTGTGTGTCAAGATCCAGACTTCTGTGTTCTACGTCATCGGGCCTGGCTGGCTCAGGCTGCTATGGGATCAGGATCTAGACTAGAGCCTAGACCTGAGCTTGTCACTCCTGTTGTTGGTCCCAGTAGGTGACAAGATGGGGTTAGGTACCCTAACTGCACAATGTCGGGTTGGAAGAACAATTGAGTCATGACTGAAAGTCTGGGGGTTGAAATTCAGTCTGTATTAACACATACGCTTGGCATTGTAGCCTAGCATCATGAGTCAGATGAGAGGACTGGCAGCTTGCAGAAGGGACCAGCTCCAGTGCCCAGGTCAGCAAATTCCCCCAACACTCCTTGGGTCTGCTGCTGTGCCTCTTTGAGAATTGATGACTCAGCCCCAAGAACTAATGACCTCATCTTCTCTACTATTTACCACAGACACCACACCTTTGCCAGCCCAGCACCAGTTCATCGAGGGCAGGATGGTCCATGGATTGGAGCTCTAGGCAGTGCTGGCATCTTGTTCCAGCCTCATTAACGGAGCCGTTTGTTCCAGCCTCATTAACTGTGATGGAGAGAATGCTATCAAATCCAGGACCTCACCTGTAGATTGGAGCCCAGCCTGACCTGGAGAAGGGAAAGCCTGCAAGGGTGACTTCCAGGTCTTCCAATGGTCTTCTCATCTGGAGCTCTCTCTGAGGTAATTTCTCCTGCCTCTGGGGACCCTTTCCCTGAGTGGTCACTGCTCCTCAGTATCTCTTAGCCAGATCCTTGAGGGACATGGGCCAGGTCCTGAGTTGGCCAGTTCACACTCCAACAGCCTTTCAGTTCTCTGCCCTACACCTGGAAGACTCTCTCCTTCCTAGAGAGCTATGTTCTCCCCATTTCACAGGTAAAGAAACTGAGGTCTAGAAAGGAAGAGCTGAGCTTGGGATTCAGTCCTGGGAGAACACTGTGTTCCTGGTCCTGTTCGCGTCCTTGTCCCATCTCCTGTGTGTTTCTCTGCTGGCCCAGGGCTTCTGAGCACAGGTATCCTCAGATGGAGTGATTTTTATGTGACTGTCACTTCAGGACAGGCTTCAGGAGAGGCGGCCTGGGTGAGCTGTACTGTCTCCCCTTTCCCTGCTCAGTCTAAAAGATCCCATAAACATACTCATTACCAAGCTCTTTAGGGTCCCCGGTGCAATGCAAGCCACACTTGCCAGTCCTCTCAGAGACCTCGAAAGGTAAATAAGGAAGATGGATCCCTGTACTTAACATCAGAGAGGTGGAGTGATTTCTCAAAAGTCACACAGCTCTCGACAGACATCTGCTAGAACTTCCCAGATTAGTGGTGGGTTCCATGTAGTTCTCAGAACCAGCAGAGGCTGGAGAGGCTGGGTGCATGCATTCACATGATAGACTTTGAGGAGGTAAGCAGAGGCTGGAGTACACAAAGGAGGAGGAGTCTTGATGTTTTCAATCTTAGCGTGCATCAAACCCCTTCTTGACTCCTTGAGCTCTATTTAACTGGCCTAAGTCATCTTTCCTTCCTGGTCCCTGAGGTCCCTTCTTTCTCCCAGCTTTCCAAAGCGGACTTGTTTTTCTGGGCTCTTTGGTTAATCACTGCAGAGATCCCTCCAGGCCACCCCCAGTAGCTTCAGGTCCAATAGGGCATAAATAGTAGGTTCGGGTATGTCACCATCCCTGGGTTTAGGAGTGAACTGGAAAGCTATTTGGTAATCAGCTTTCGGGCACTGCTCGATGCTGTAGGGCAGGGAATGCTGGACCCTTGGGTCTCTATCTAGGAGACAGTCTAGTGCTGTGGGTGGGGGGGTTTCACTTCGGGTAAAGGCCTTATGTCTCCCTGGTCCATTGGATCAAACCCTTCTAGTGGGCGGTAGCTTTCAAAGCTGGACAGCACTGGTTTCTACCAGCTTCCAGGGATGGAGGTTGGGAGGGAGTAAGGGTAGGGGGGGGGAGGGGAGCCTGCCAGCAGGGGGCCTTACTCAGCCTGCTCGCTCCCAGCACACACCCACCGAGAGACAATAAATCGACAAACACTTAATCTCTCTGCAAATTGAAACGCAGCCGTAAATATCTGGCGCGTCCCAGTAGCTGAGTTATGAGTCTCGTTTATTAATCTCTTTAGTCTCAGGTGATGGATGGAGGAAGAGAATGGCCCGTCTGAGACGCAGCGGGGAAGGGGAGGGTGAGGAACAGCGGGCAGGGGGTCTGAGGACAGGCTCTGGAGATGGAGTCATGGGGGAGGCCTGGAGATTTGTGTCTGTTCTTTTCAGTCTCAAAGGGTCTTACAGAGTGAACACGGGGGCTGTTTTCATGTCCACCGTCCACACACTCTTGTTAACTTTCCCCACAGCCTCAAGAGGGAGCAAGGAGACAGTATTTCTTTCCTTTAACAATGAGAAGGCAGGATCAGAGAGGTGGAACGATTTCTCTAATCTCACACAGCCCTGGAGGTAGACATAAGATAGCCTGTTAAAGCTGGGAGTGCCGAGTGGAGCCCGAGTCTGCAGGAGAGACAATGGGTCCTGTGTGGGATAATGGCCTCTCTCCTCTCCACAGTCTCCCTTTATTTCCCCAAAGCCTTAGTAATTAACTATCTCTTTCTCCCCTCTCCCTCCTCCCACTCTGTGTGTGCCCCCTCCCTCCTCCCTTCCCTTGATCCTCTTTTTCTTTTCCTCTCTGACCCCCTCCCTGCCACTGTGTGTTTCTTCTCTTCCTTCTCTTGGTGTCTCTCTTTATCTCCCTCTTTTCCTTTCTGTATGTGCTCAATGTGTGTGTGCATGCATATGTGTGTACATACATGTGTGTGATGTGTGTATGTATGTGCGTGTGTATGTACATGTGTGTGTGTGCAATATGAACAGAGGAAGCAAAGGTAGGCAGACACAGGAAAGAGAAGATGTTGTTGACGTCTCAGCTGGCTGTGACTTTTACACAGTCTCTGCATTTATTTTTAGAACCCTTTCCTCTTGGTTCCCTGGTTAGGAGGTGCAGAAGTGCGGGTCCCTGAGACAGCATCCAGCCTGGAGGATCAGGGCCTGTGGGGCCTTTGTAAGGGCATGGTGGACATGTGCCTTGAGGTCAGGGCAGAGAACTGGTGCTGTGTGGGTGACAGGAACTGGGTAGACCATCTGAGGCAGAGAAACTGAAGACAGTAGAACCTGGGGGCCAGGAGGGATGGGATAACAGCTAAACGGAGAAGATGGCTGCTGCCTTGGGTGTTGTGACCCGAGGGCACCCAGCCAGGTGAGTGTTTTGGCACTGAGGTGCGCACAGGTGGCTCATGCTCTTGGTTACCTGGGTTTCTGTCCCTCTCCTCTGCCTTTTGTCTCTATGGTTCTGCAGAGGTGATGGTTATAACAAAGGAAGATGTCCTCAAAGGGCTAAGGGGATCTTCCTCTCTGCCTTTACGAGTCCTACTCTGCATGCCCAGCCAGCTGATGGTACCCTGGGTTGAGGCTGTGTGAATAGAGTCTGGGAAACATTGGGTCTCCCTCTGGTAACTACTGCAGGTAGTCAGATGCATCCTCTGCCACCAGGTGGCGCTGAGAAAGCCAAGGCGGGCTTTGAGCCTCCTGTCACCTGGGTGGGGTCTGGGGGAAGGATGGAGGCTCCAGCCACACTTCAGAGGCTCAGGGAACTAGGGCACATCTGCTCCGATGTCTTCTGCTGACAGAGGCAGGAACTGGGGCCCATAGAGGGGAGTAGAGTTCAAGGTTACTTCAAGGAGAAATGAGTGCAGGGCCCAGGTGGAGCCAGGCCAGGAGAGGCCAGGCCCTGTGGTCAGAGGCTGTTGAAGAAAGCAGAAAAGATGAAGGGGGTTGAATGAGGCAAGCCTGGAGCAGGAAAATTTCCATGCCATGGAGAAAGCCAGGCTAGATTTGCCCAGAGCAAAAAGACCATGCAAAGAAAGAACAAAGGCTTCAGTTCACACCGATCTGATCTTTGCTACATGACTAGCTGCCCTTTCTCAAGGCCTCCCTGGTCTTCTCTGCTCCCCAAGGGAGCAGCTCTCTCATGTTATAGACAATCAGGGTACAGGGACATGAAGTGACAGAACTGGACAGGCACAGCAGAGACTCCCCCTCTGTGTCGCTCTCGGGAGGGTGGCCTTGGCCTGAGGAGTCTGAGCTCCTGGCCTGAGCCTGTACTTCTGCAGCTATGGCCCCAGGTGAAGCCAGCTGGCCTTTCTCTCCATGTGCAAATGGGGCCCTGTCAGGGAGTCCCCCTGCCACCTCTAAGTGCAGCTTAAACAGGACAAGGACAGCTAGTGACTGAAAGAGTCCTTGGGGTCAAGGTCAGGAACTTGTAGGACTCACAGACTCAGGAAAAGAAAAAGAAAAGCTTGGGCTTGGGGGTGGGGGTGGGGGCAGGGACTTGGGGATGGGAGGAGGGTGAGGAAAGGCTTTCAAAGAGAGAATGAAAGAAATGAGTTATTCCAGTGTGGGGAGCTCAGAAAAACTCCACTGAATCTTTTAACAACCCTGTCAATTATTCATCTTCTAGTATGTGGGCCCTCTGGTTGGCCGCAGAGCTGCTGTGAGCAGGGCAGAGGGAGGGAGTGAGGTGAGAGAAAAAAGAGAAGGAGGGAGAGAGTGGGGGATAATATCAGAGAGAAATGGGAATATGCAGAGACAATGGCTTGAGTGTGTGTGTGTGTATATGGATATGTACAAGTGTGTGCACGTGTGTGTGTATGACTATGTGTATGTGTATGGATATGTATAAGTGTGTGCATATGTGTGTGTATGATCGTGTGTGTATGATCGTGTGTGTGTGTGTGTGTGTGTGTGTGTGTGTGTGTGTGTGTAGGGCAATGGAAAGAAACAACTCTTGCTTAAACCCCTGGGTGGAAAAGATACCTTATCTAAAGCCTGGTCCTCCTCCTTCAGGAAGCCTTCTTAGGTTCTCTCTCCTCCTTCTTCCTCTCTTCCCTCCTTCAGGGAGGTCCTTTGTCTGGATCATGTCCCCTACTTGTCTGTCCCTCACATATTCATGCTAGCCTCCTCCGTGTGGCTGATGATCTGTGGCTGTTTGTGTCTGAGGGGATCTCCAGTTCTCAGGCCTCAGTCCCCTCTCTTGCCCCCATGGCTTTACTGGATGTAGGGCTGGGCACTCCTTAGGCTGGGTCGTCTTAGGCTTCTTAGTTGGAGATGTCTCATGAATGTTTGTGAGTGGAACCCCTCAGCTTACCTACTGTGGTGTTGGCACCAGGAGACATGAACTAGCTAGCACGAAGTAGTTCAAGTATCCATGGGCTAAGGACAAAATGCTGGCAAAGTGGGTCTTGAGAGAACTGTCCCCTTCAGAGTGACTCAGAAGCTCAACACTTCCAAAAACATGTATGTTCTGGGCTGGTCGTAAGAGACACAAATACTTCCTGTAGCTTTGTCTGGGATCTTACTCTGATCTCAGTGAGCCCACCCAGTACTGAGCTTTTTACTGCCCTAAAAAAAAAAAAAAAAAAAAAAAAAAAAAATCAGCCTTGAAATGACTTCATCAGAGCTGGGAGTCTAGGGATGATAAGAAATGGCTGGGCTTTGTAGCAGTTCCAGCTGGGGTCTGTATGCTGTGAGGGGAAGGGAACAATGTACAGAAGACAAAAGGCCACATCCTCTCTACCTGCTCCTCTGTCCCAAAGAGCTCCCTTAATGTTCATTTTTCAGCTATCCCAAGTAGGCTCCTCCCCAGGAGGGAACCAGAGACAAAATGGATTTGAGGCTCTGGGGAACACATAGCGACACTAGACAGAGACTGAGGCGCCACGGAAGTCAGGTGATGCAGAAAGGCTCGTCCAAGGCCACAGGAGAGAGCAGGGGGCCACTCATTCATCCTTGGGTCACTGCACAGCTATGTCACAAGGCACCCTGCTTCACCCACAGGGTCTGCTGCTGACACTCCCTGACACATGTCATATACCTCACGCCTGTGTCACTGCCACTCAGGTGCTTCAGGTTCCTCAGGTATCTGGTGCTATAAATCTGTGCCTTTGCTCTGTCCCACAGTTATGTCTCCGAGCCCTGGAGTACTGGGTGACAGCTGGGTGACACCATCCTACCCCAGGCTCTATTGCTATGCAGCCACATACCTGGGCTCGATGGCTGTGTTCCGTTGCTTGTCACCGCTTCTTGGTTGCATGAGTTCATCCATTGCTATGTAATTTTCTTTGGTTGCCATGGAACAGTGACCCATGGCTGCATAGCTGCCTGTGATTGGCATGGAATTGTAGACTGTTGCTACCCAGTCACATTCTATAACTTGTAACCAAGGCCCTACAGGCTATGGGGAGGTGCATGGCTGTATTCTGACCTCATCTTTCTGGCCTTCAGCCTGTAGGTGTGTAACATAGCAACCAGGACAGAGTGATGGCAAGGAGGGTTGCGGGGAGAGCAGGGACGGGCGTGTGTCCTGTGTTAGAGTGCTCAGTCAGGCATAGGAAGATAATAGCTGAAGCCAAGAGTCAGAGGGAGGGTTCAAGGTTAGGATGGGACTGGCATAGACTGGAATGGGGGAAAGAGGGCCAGGCTCACTACCTTTCACAGAGTATGGAGGGTGGATTAGCTAAGCACTGGCCTCCATAGCCACCCAGCATTCCTTAGATGCTATACAGCACAGGTTGATAAATCAGGAAGCCATAGGCTGGTATCACATTACTTCTGGACCAGGTCATAGCCACCTTAGGTAAAAATGACAGCAGCTTCCTCATGGTGGTTATTCTTACTCAGAGTTTTTCCTAATGACTGATCTTAACTTCCCCGGCTGCAATGTGGTCCCTCTCTTTCAGTTTAAGGTCAAGACTGACTGTCTATCCATGTTATACCATCCTTCCTTATATTTACAGTCATGGCCTCAAATGTGACTCATCAGTTCTATCCTATCCTGAAAGGTTCTTTCCCTCCCAAGCTGTTTTCCCCTCCCTTTCCCATCACTATCATCCTTGATCAATTTTGTAGGTCCAATGAGCCTCTAGCTCATCCATTCCCACCCCCTTACGTCTCCCACCACAGACGGACGTGGAGCATTCAGTTGTGAATGTTTATTATTGCATATGAGCCGGGCCTCAGACTCACTACCCTCTGCTCAGGCCTTACCAGAGATCTCGACCACTCCCACCTATGGGGGTTGGCATTGCTTACCCCTTGCTCATGCTATGTCCAGGATGTTGGTGGTGGGCATAGGAGGCTTGTCTAGACAGTTAGCATTGTCTGCGTCTCTCCTGCTCTCGGAGGTACTGTGACTCAGGGGTGAGCTCTGCCTTCTGGGGTTGGGTGGTGGTTGGCTTATATGCAGGTAGTAGGGTAAGGGCTCACTGTAGCTCTCTGGTGGTAACCAGGGAGGGCCATCCTCACTCTCTCCTTCCTTCCCATCCACCCTTTCCTTTAGCGGCCCCTTCCTTCCTTCCTTCCTTCCTTCCTTCCTCTTCCTTCCTTCCTTCCTTCCTTCTTTTCCTTCCTTTTCTTCTTTCTTTCTGTACTGTCTTTTAAAAACAAACCTCTTTTGTTTCCTATACTGCTTTGGGGCCGGGCTGTGCAGTTGACAAGAATTGCCTTACTCACGTCATTCCGAATCTCTCAGGCTGAGATGTGTACCTTTATTTTCTTTTTTTTTTTTTTTTTCTTGGTTTTCGAGACAGGTTTCTGTGTAGTCTGGCTTCCTGAACTCACCTTGCTAGACCACTGGCCTTGACCAGAAATCACTGCTCTGCTCCAAGTGTGGTAAGGTTGCGCCACCGCCCGCGACCTTATTTCATGCGACTGATAGCTGGCTGGAGGTGGCTCCTGAACTCGCTCTCTGGGCAAGTGTATGTGTGTGTGTCTTGTCGCGCCAGAATTTCCACTGAGAACTGATCCTTGGACAGGAAGGCTTGCCTGGAGGGTGTCCATGGGGATATCTGGATACCCACGAAATAGCCTTCTACATGTTCTGTTTCAGAAAGGTGCCAAGTGTCACAGTGGATGAGGAGACATGAGGATGGCAATCCTAGGAGGAAACCTGAGTTGGTTGGTGGCTTTGCTAGGGCCTTTCTTGGGATCTTTGAAGCAGGATTTGCTCATGGGTTCTCCTGTGGAGGGCTGTAGAAAGCCATAGATGGAATCACTCGTGGTCATTGACTGGGGTGGTGATGCCTCCACTAGGGACCTCAGCTGAGCTGTCGTTTGGGGAGTATGCTCTCCTGCTGTCTGTACCAAGAGGCTGAGACTCAGAAGTGACCCATTCTGAGGCCAAGTCCCAACATCAAAGACTCAGACCCTGTGCCTGAAAATAGTGGATTGTTTGTTTGTTTTTTATGTGCATCTCAACTACTCCTTTTACAAGTTACAGAGTCTCTGGGGGTTTTCTCATGGCCTAAGTAAGGGACATATTCTGAACTGGTTGTGACTGAGCAGGCATTACAGAAATTTCTCATAAATCCCAAGAGAGTCTACCCAAGAGGCGAAGAAATGGGAAAGGGAGTCACACCTTCCTTCTACTACATCGGGGGTAACTCACATGTAGAGTGTGCCAAGAGACAGTCCACTTGCCACCTGAGTTCAGTCCCAGCGGTGGCTTTTGAGCCTCTTTTCCCGTTACCCCATCACACAGTGCAAGTCCTCTGTGTCCTAGGGAGAAGCACTCACCACGTCATGGGGCTGAAGCTCCTCTGCTTCCTGAGAGAAGTCTAAGGAGCCCGTGGACCAGGACTCACGGATGGCACCCAGATTCTCATCTAGGATCTTGGGGTTGAGGGTGGGCAGAGCCTTGCTGTTGTTTGGTGTCAAGAGGATTTCTGGCCTCTAAAAAAAAATGGAGAGAGACTTTGAACCTGCCCTGCTGTGGTGACCTGGTACACTTCAAGCTTACCTGCCCTGTCATGGCGGCCGGTACACTTCAAGCTTCCTGGCGTGGCTCAGGAGGCCCTGCACGCCTGTCTCCGTACACTGCCTGCCACCTGCCTCTTGCTCATTGGGTCCCAGCTGCAGTACCCTGCAGTTCCTCCAGCAAACCCAGTGATCCCCTGCTTCAGGTCCTTTGCATCTGCTTCTTTCTCTACCCAGAGATCCTCATACAACTGTCCCTGTATCATCATTTGGGTCCATGGGCGATCTTTTAGGAGAAGCCCTGCCCTTTGACACAGAAGCTACCCCCAACTCTAAAGTAAGCCCACTATTCATAGCATAGCATTATACAGCATTCACAGTACTTATTCTATGGAAATACAATTCAAACATTGGGTTTACTTACTGACTCTCTCTGCCTTCTCCCACTATTCACACGATTGAACTTTCACATAAACAAGGACATTATTATTATTATTATCCCTAATGTCTCATTCCCTATAGGTGCTCAATAAATGTTTACAGATGCTCAATAAGTGCACCATCATTGGAGATGACTTCTAAAACACTCCATTCTTTTGACCCCCCCCCCCTTTCTATCTCTCCTCTAGTATCTCTTGCTCTGATCACCCCTTTGTCTCTCTGTGCACTTTGGTGAACTTTCTTCATGACCTTCCCTCTACCTTCTCTCGGGAAGCCCTGGGCCTTTGCTCTCTCTTGATTGAGGGTTTTGGGGGTTCTTCTAACCCTACATTTTACTATATTTTTGCCACATTGTTCTGTGGTTCTAGACTTGCTTTCTATTTTTTTTTTTCTAACAAAATTTCATGCTCCTTGGACTTAGGGACATGTATCAGTGGACTTTTTTGGGGGGTAATCACTTTAAAATTCGTTTGGGGCTGGTGGAATGGCTCCACAGGTAAAGGTGCTTGCTGCCAAGCCTGAAGACACGAGTTTGATCCCTGGGACCCATGTGTTGGAAGGAGAAAGCCATCTCCTGCAAGGTGTCCTCTGACCTTTATACATGCACCACGGCACATGATGGACGTCTGCACAGATATACACAAGATAAATAAAAATGTAATGATTCTCTTAATTGAGGAAAACTTGTTTGAAAACCATTGTTAGTTCTACCATGTGCTCATTGTTTGACGTGCCACAGAGGGTTGCAGAGGCCTCGAAGGTGACCTGGTGTCCTCCCGCATTAGCGGTTGGAATCCTCGCTCAGCCTCATTGCAGACACACTTATTCACTAGGTGATACTTCCTACAAACAGGAGGGACATGTTTAGGGCTCCGGGTGCCCCAGTGCCTGCCTCTAAACCACTGGAGCGAGAAGGGTGTGGGTGTATCTCACTACCTGAAAACCGATACACCTGGACTAGATAATGATTTCACAATGACTTCTTTATGAGTTATACCATTAGGGGCTCAGAAATGTCACAGGGCTCTTACGTGCTTATGTCAGACCTGATGTCACCCGCACACTAAAGGAATCCCCTGGAACATTCTAGGCCACAAAATGCCTGGAAAGGACTGGAAGAGGGACGCACTGGTGACCTGAGGCTGACTTCAGCACGCCGTTGGTTGCATGGTGTGTATTTTTAAATCTGTAAACACTAGCTCTGCTTTTACCTCACTGCTCCTGTTTGACGAGGGGCAGGATTCAGTTAGATGTCCCAAATGATATAGTCTTCTATGCCCTGGAAGTTCCTGGTATAGCATCCAGGTCACACAGTTTGGGGTTTTCTGAGTGAGTGTTTGAATAAGGAAAAGTACCACATCTGTCTCTTACTCAGAGATTCTGAACACTTGGGGATGGGAAATTGATCCAGAGGTTAGGAACACTGGCCGCTCTTCCGAAGGATCTGGGTTCTAGTCCCGATTCCCAGTGCCTACACGGAGACCCACAGCCATCTGTAATTCTAGTTCAGACATCTGGTGCCCTCTTCAAACTTCTACGGACACTAGGCATGCCTGTAGTACACAAGACTATATGAATCTTAAAAATGCTGAACATAAGACTGGAGAGGGTAGCTATGAAACGCTTATTGGATGAAATGATAGGTGTGTGCTGGGGAGGATGTAGAAAAATAAGGAATAACTATCTGGGGCAAAGACCATGTCCCTAGTGACCAGGTGGGCCGAGCTTGGGTAAGATGCTGATTCAGGACCTGTAATGACATTTCTCCTCATTTCCAGGCAGAAAGCCAATCTCAGTGCCCTGGATTTCATAGACTGCCATCTAATCCAGTTAGAGGAGGAAGTAGGAGTAATGAAATCAAAAGAGGTCTCCAGAGGTGCCCTAGTCATTACAGAGAGCAAGGACAATTGCTGAGGGAGTCACCTCCCCCACAGCCTGTCTCCCTGCTGTCCATCCTGGATGGTCTCAGAGCAGCTAGGCCAAGTCAGTGATGAGGAATGCACGTCTTTTGGGTCAGAGTTACACACTCAGCAGGTATTTTTAGATTCTGATACTATGTATAAATTATTTTAATTCCATAAAAAAGAAATTAAAGATGGGACTCTCAGTCCAGAACAGTGAATTCATCCCACCAGTCTCTGCTAGGCAGGGGAGTATACTGAGGAGGAGGGAAGGCAGACGGAGGAGGAGGCAGGCTGCTGGAGGGCAGGAGAGAGCAAAACCGCGTGGATGAACTGCCTATTGAGGCCTTGTCTGGCTCTGCTCACTCCGTTCTTTTCTGTCTGTTCACCCCACAAGACTGTTTATTTGCTTTTCTATTTGGCAGGCCTGCTGGGGCAGCGTGGGACTGACAAGTGGCCCCTCAGTCTGTAACTCCGTGGTGGCACCAGATCCTGCTTCATTAGGGCTGTAATTGGGGTCTGACTTTGAAAGCTCAAAGAGATGCACGGCCATGCACCAGCTCAGACTCAGCACCCAACCCAAAGCCAGCTGCTGCACACCACGTGAGAAACATGGTGGGAGGAGATGTCCAGCAGGCACTCTTAATAGCAGAGTGGGGTCTATTGAGACAGGCTGGGCCAATGGCATTCCAAGCTGGCAACATCTTAGGTCACCTGTCTCCCCTCCCTACTCTCGGCACCTCTGTTGCCCTCCTCCCTACTCCATCCCCTAGATCCCTGGACATGCAAAATGCAACAGCTCCTGCTTGCATTGGCAATTACAAAGCAACCCGGCTGCAGCTGCTGTCCGTGGTACTGAAAGCGCCCGCCTTCCGGCCAGCCCACCTCTCGCCCCGCCTTGAGCTTTCTTGGTGGGGAACACAGGCTCTTAATTCAATTAGCTGGCCCTGAACCCTCCCCAGGGAGCCTGGAGCGGAAACTGACAAATTCTGTTTAACAAAGACATTTGTCCCCCGCCCGGCCAGGCTTAGGGCTCTGCTCTCCTGTATCCCGCTCATTAGGTATCTAACAAAGTGCGTCCCAAGAAATCTGCTTCCAATCGCTAGTAATTCAGGAGGCCTGATACAATTTTCTCCCTGATAAGGGTGGCTCGCCCGCTAGCAAGCACCATAATGAGCCCTGTGCAGTGGCTCCCTGATCAGCCATTGCTTTGTCATTTCCTGTGGCTGCAGTTGTAGGTTCTTATCTCTTCAGCTGTAGGCCAGGCTCAGACAGCAGGCCTCTTCAAGAGGGCTTGCCTCCCGTGCATACGGCCAGCCTCATTTGTGGCCTCCTGAGAGCTGCTGCAGCTGTGGCAGGTCTGAGTGGCTCTTCCAGAGTCTGGGTCCTATATACAAGTCCATATACAGTATTCATACGCCCCTCAGGCTCTAGGCATTTACATCTCATGTCATTGTTCATTCTGGCCCTGGATACACCCCCACTTTCCCAATTTCTGAGCCACTATCTGAAGCATAACTCAAATCCTGCCTCTGGGTGACACTACCCCTGCCTTTATATTCTCAAAGTAGCATCTCATGCTGGATGCTTAGTAGCACAGGTGAATTGTTGGAGTGCTTTATTGCTAGGTACAGTCAAGGCTCAAATGAGTAGCTAAGGAAGTCTTATATGCATGATCTTGGCTGGGCTAGGGATCCATCTGGCTTGACAGGAGGACTAGACCAGAGTGGTCTGATCTTGATTTGGGAGAATCCCTAGGCCAGCTCTCACTTTCTTAGAAGTTTTCTTCTTCTTCTTTTTTTTCTTTTCTAGAAGCTTCTACTCTTTCTTTCTTTTTTTTTTTCTTTCTTCTCATGTCTTCAAACAACAAATTATGCATTCAGCTTGTAAGGAAAGCAGCACAGAGGAGCCTCCAAACCTTTGGGTTCCTTAGCCTTCCTGGCATCTAACTTAGGACACTATTTCTTGAAGGGCATTATAGGCTCAAATTCTCAAGGCAACAATGGCCCTGAGGCTGGTGATAAATTAGAGATGAGCCCGCATCAGGCCTCCTGAATTACCTGGGCCTGGAAGCAGCCTTGATCTTGGTCGAAGACCCAGACACAGATCTTTATGTATCTATTTTTTCCATTGCCCCAGCTCTAGTCAGGGTATATGGGGAGATTTAGCAAATTTGACCTCTGGAGGGACCAATAATCACCCTTCTCATTCTGAGGAAATTTTCTGTGAGGGCTGAGAGCAGACCAGCTCAGTAGGTAAGGGTGCTTGCTGCCAAGTCTGACAACTCAAGTTTGAACCTTAAGACCCACATAATGGATGGAGAGAAAAGGAAGAGATGACTCCTGTAAGGTTCTCCAACGTCCACACGCATGCTATGGAACACACACACACACACACACACACACACACACACACACACACGGCGGAAATTGCTGTGAACATAAATGCGGTACTGGTGATGTTTATCTTCAGCCCCTGACAAGGCCTTTTGATGTCTGCATGAGCGGAGAGCTGGTGGAGCAGCTGTCATGAGGGACAGGTGCTGAGTGATAGATTACTGGGGTTCCGGTATTCCCCTATCCCAGGGCTCTGCCCCCATCCCTGAACTCAGTATGCTTGTCAGCAGCTCTAGCGAATATGCTGAGAGCTCCCTTGCTGGGTGTTTGCCTGACCCTGCTCTGGGTTCCAGCATAGGCCCAGCTCCCTCATCAGAACCTGCTACCATCCTAAGTTCATAAGATTACAACTCCCACTACAGATAAGGAAACGAAAGCTCAGAGAAGATCCAGGATCCAAACCCCGGACTGAAGACGAACACTGCGTGTATCACAGACTGAGCATCTTGTCTATAGTCATGGCTGACCTGGATCCTGGATCCTGTTGATGTGGCAGATAGGTAGAACTCTCAGTGTGTTATAAAATCAACATCTGGAGTGACCATAAGCTTAGAAAATGGGCTTAGATGAAGATGAGACACCACACGCATATTTTTAGCATGTCTAAGTTTGAAAGAGCAGAAAAGCCACGTGAGGGTGGGCTCTCCTCCTCAGGTGCCACAGACTGGATTCCACACCTCAGTGGCTCTCACCGCCTTGGGAAGAATTCAAACAAGCAGACTCTAGCTGCACGAAAGGGGAACATGTGTTTAGAAAAGGAGCGATGGTCTTGTGCTATCCAGTAGTGCCAATGACATTTCACTGACTTGAAGACATTTTAAGAGAAGACAGGTCAAGAGAAGATAAACGGAATCACAAGTGAAGTCTGTGAAAAGTCCATCAAGGGGGAGGGCTGGTGCAGGCAGGGGACAGCGAATGAAGTGCTGTGGAGATGTACACTTGGAAGCACAGCCCATAGAAAGCTGAGGCAGTTGGATCATAAGTTTGAGGCCAGCCTGGGCTACATACAGGGAGGCACTGTTTCAGAAAAGGAGAGCAGTAGATGCCAGGAGGTCTGCCCTGAACGTGGGAGCTGAGCTCCCTGGAGGTGGGCTCAGGAAGGAGAAGACAGGGCACTGGGAGAAAACACACAGAGAGGAAGGAGGAACTTTACGACGATCTTTAGAGGGTAGATAGGGCTTCCTGGAAGTGAGGGAACTCCTGTTATGAAGCAAGCTAAAGAGTTTATACGAGTGTGTGTGTGTGTGTGTGTGTGTGTGTGTGTGTGTGTGTGCGCGCGCGCGCCTGCTTTCTGAGGTAGGCTGTATGGGTAGAGTGACATGGGAGACAAAAGACTGTGGTGACCATATTGTCCCTGGAGCATGCAGCACCAGTGAAGGCAACCCAGGAGTGGTGGAAAGCAGGCGGGAACTCTGGAAGACAGAGTGATGGGTTCTGCTCCACACCTATGACCCAAGGGCCAGAGCGGTCCTGGGGAAAACACAGGCTATCTTTTACCATCCACACCTGTCCCTTGCTTCTGCCTTGGATTGAAAGACCTTCCAGACTGCACCTGAGCTGCTGAGAGAAGGATGCAGTGAGGAGGAGGAGTGGTACAGACCTTTCTGTCTCTTGCCATCTGACCTGAAAGAGTTGAGAGCAGAGAGCATGGAGAACTCTAGGGAAGGCAGCTTGAAATACTAGCAGAGGAAGGGTCTCCTTTTTGGGCCCATCTTCCTATGATTTTCAGAGCTGGACTCTGATGGTGGGAGTAGAACTTTCCAAAGGACTAACAGAGGTGAGAACTGTGTGGCCCTGAATACTGGCTGTCTAGGCAGACATGTTTGGTGGATAAATGGAGGTAGTTTTGGTTCAAGATTTCTCTAAGGACAAATCCAAAGCAAGCACGCAAGGCTTTCAAAGGATTCCTTCAAAGCCTGTCTGATTATATTGTCCTCTGCCTTTACTGGGCATGAAAGCACCAAGGTGGTCCTTTTTGTGGCCTCAAGGGTTGTTCTACTGCACTTCCAGGGAGAGGAAGGGGGACTTGAGGACCAACTGGACTGTGTCTTCCACCTGTCTCAGAGAGCAGGATTTCAAGAGCACCTCCTTGTGCCAGATTCTAGGCAACTAGGGATCCAAGTCTCCCCTGTGTTCTTTAATGTTGCAGGCTGAGGAGGGGTGGCTACACACCTGAGAAGCCTGACCTCTGCCTGCCTGGTGTCCTCCAACACCAGCCAGCCACTAAATCTTGAATCCCAACCCTTAGAGGGAAATGGCACTGTGACCCAGGTGCTTGTGGCTCCTGCCTGCTTCACGTTTTATGACAGGCGAGAATGAGCCCAGTGAACACCTAGGATGTGCACAGCAGGGTCAGCTGAGGGAGAGCTGTTCATCTTGGGTTGTACTTCAAAGAAGCTGCCTGCAAGCTGGAGGGCACCCTAGATGTGTGTGTGTGTGTGTGTGTGTGTGGTATTAAAAGAAGGCACGCTGCCTTGCTTGGAGAAGCAAAGCCTCTGGCGGGGGAGAACAACACATCCCCCTCTTCAGAAAGAAAACACTAAGATCAGAAGGGAGAAGCAGGACACCAAAGGTTGATTCCTGTGTGTCTGTAGAGTGGCCGTGGGCTCCTCATGGATTCTTAGTGACTACGGGTCTTCCAAAGTCTCTAACTGGTTTCATGGAGGAGAGAATGGGGCATGTGTGTGTTCTGGTTTATGTATCTGCCTGTATTTGCTCAGGCTCTCTGTTACACACACAGCTCCAGCTTTAGACAGATCATCAGAGGCAGCAAATGCCTTCAGGGAAGTAATACATCAGGGTGACCACACTCCCACACCTCCACCACTAACAACCCCCTCTGAAGCACAGTATCCCAAACCAGAGATAACGCTTGCCAATCACTGAGCGAGCAGGCTGTGTTAGCTGATCAATCTGTCAACATGTCTGCCGGCTGATGACACCATCCATGCAGGCTTGCCAGGGTGTGCTGCAGCTACAGAGAGCAAAGCCAGGAGCATGGGGCAAGGGGAGACCTTGGAGGCAGGGGATCTCAACGTGAGGGGAGTGTTTGTCTCTCTGAGTCAGCTGCTGTGTCATGGGGAGGGGCTGCGGTTAAGGGGAGTTGAGCTTCCTGTCCTGACAAAGCAAAGGGAAGAGGACAGGGTGGGGCTGAGGATACTCCTGTCCAGGATTTGTTGAGAGACCTCTTCTGTCTCCTTTTGGGTATGCCACCATACTCTTGTCCCTGAGCTCTGAGACTGGGTGATACAGAAACGATGGGTACGGCCAGGTATCTAAGGAACTGGAACAGCCAGTGCAGAACCTTCTACCCTCTGGCTGGAAGAACTTCCTTCCTCTCTATGCCCCTCCTGGCCACATGCAAGGAGTTACCCAAAGATGGACTTGTCATGTGTAGGCCAGGTGTCCCAAGGCACCTATTACCTTAAGCTTGTGTAGGGCAGCTGGAGTGTGCGCATGACTCTGGTACTTTGTTCCTGGTGGTGACTCCTGGAGCTTGTAGGCTGTCCTGGGAGAAATTAATAACTCTTCCATCAGTGGCCCAGAGGCTGGGCATGGAGGAGCACAAGATAGCCCACAAAGCTAAAGGGGACATCACGGTAGAGGAATCCAAACCTCTCACGGCAGCTAAGTTCCAACTTCAGTCAGGGATTGTTTCCTTGGGGATGCCAAACGGTCTTTCTAGGGAGTCTGGATCTTATCATCTCACGGATCGTGAGGCTGTATGAGCATCATGAACTGGTATCTGCTCATAAACCTTCGTGTTCATTTTATTCCCCTTTCCCTTTCTCTATGAAGGGAAGAACTGTTTTTTTTTCTTGGCCTTGTTTAATGTACTATCCCTTAAACCCGGCACCACCAATGCATGTTTGAGGGTGTTTGAGGATAATGATGTTTTTAAGGTGATGGGGATACGGGGAGAGGACCCTTTTAGATTACCACCTGACTCCTTCATCAATTCTCAACACTTTTCTTTTAACCCTTAGTAGAAAGATAGCAAAGAGCCTGTGTCTACACTAGGTGAGGGTCATGGCCAAAATTAATTGAATCAATGCACCTTGAAGTATATGGGCTTGATAGCCACAGGGCATGTCCACACTTCAATCCACGAGGTCATGTGGTGGGGTGTTTGACTTGGCCAGTGTCTGGAATGTAAGAGATGCTCCTTAGATCTGTATAACTGGACAGGATGAAGAGGTGGCTGTCACCGTTGCAAGGACCCCACGATTATTAGTCCGTTTGCAGCAGCGTTAGCAAATCATGTCCCTAAACTGTTCTTCAACATTGTAGAATCAAAGTGAGTCACTTGTTGGTCACTTCTCAGATGGAGTCACCAAGGAACAGCTGAGCTACAGAGAGATCATGTGTGTGCCAACACAGGTGTGAAAACGTCTGTCATTTCACATGTCTGGATGTACATGTACATTAAGTGCATGCAAAACGGAAGAGATGTGTGCACATGCATATCCGTGCATTTATGACTGGCCCTGTGTAAACATTCATGTGTGGCTGCATGACCATGTAGAACCTGTGTACAAATTCTTAGCTGCTGCTCTGCATTTCTTGTTAGTAATTTTTTTCCGGGTACACACCTTATCTTGGTCTCTTTTCTCTTCCTTTCTTCTTAGAAAGCCATTACTAAAAGGTTTTTTTTTTTTCCACCCCACCTCCAGGGGAAGGGGGCTACAGAAAGGGGGAGCAAAATCACAAGACCCAGATCAAAACACTCAGCAGCTAAATGAATTCGGCAGCGTTTTCCCGCATGACTTGGAGGGATAATTTAGTGAGGCCGCCAGCTGGAAGGAAAGGGATTAATTCTGCACTTAGCACAGTTCCAGTGAATAATTCATCACCGGAGACCTTTGTGCCCAGCCTTTGGGCAACAAGGGACATGTCCTACCCACCTGCCTGTTGCCTGTCTGGCCCTACCAGAATCCTGGCCAGGGACACATAGTTCTTTTCTTGTGGTTGCAGGGTGCATGTGTCCTGGGGAGAGGCCGAAGGCAGAGGGAGATGGCAAGAGACAGGAAGTGGCCATTGACAGACCCTAGACCCTGAGAAGGCCCCAAGAAGGCTAGCATACTCTAGGAGAGATGTCACATTTGCCAGCTTCTCCTTTCTTAGGATTTAAAAAACATTTTTAATTGAAAATTTTAGTTATTATGCATGTATGGTGTGTGTGTTTGTGTGTGTGTGTGTGTGTGTGTGTGTGTGTGTGTGTGTTGTATATAAAGGTCAGAGCACAGTTTTGAGGAATCAGTTCCGTCCTTCCACTTTTTCATCAGTTCTGGGGATCCACCTCAGGTTGTCAGGCTTGAGCCGTCTCTGTGGCCCTGGGTCTTTTGCTTTCTGTGACTCCTCTCTCAGGGTTTTCTTGTTCTTGCTTTTGATTTAGTGGTGTGTATATGTGTGGGTCCCATGAGCAGGGACTGAGGGATCTGAGAGGATGGTAGCTAACACCCAGTGAGGAGGGGCTTGGAGGGAGTGGGGTTTTCACATTGTTATCTCAGGTATTCTTCTCAGGCTCAACAGCATGGAATTCTCATGTTCTTCATGGGGAAGGACCTAAAGCCCTGAACTACTCAACAGCTGTTTGGCCTGAGAAGCTAGAATGAATAGATTAGCCTGTAATCAGCTCTTCAACATTTCCTGGGCTCAGAGTCAAAATGCCCACACCCCAGTACCAGAGAGTGAGGTGGAAAAGTTTCAGTAGGAAGCTGTCAGGTACACCAGAGCTGTGACCAGTGTCACAGCTGGAGTTGGTCTAAGTGGAGCTGGCTAGGGGAGCAACGGCCACTCACCAGGTATGGCTGGCCCTGACAATGTTTCTACTTGGACTAAGTTGTGGCAAGCAGGTCCTCAAATCCCCACATCTAAATCTTTAGAACTGCCAAATAGAAAGCCATCACTTTCATGGTTCTGCTGGGTTCTACAACATAGCAGACCTTGAGACATGATGATCTAGTTCTTTTAAAAGCACAGAGTCTTCTCTGTCTTCTGATAGAAAAGTCAGAATTTCAAAGTGTGCTGGGGACTAGCTGTGCCTGCTGGCATCACAGTACAGGGACCATGGTAAGAAGGCATGTGGGCGGTCTCCAGGAACTGAGAGCACCTTGGCTAGCAGCCAGCAAAAAATATGGGCCACCAGTCCTGCACTGCAAGGGACTGGCTCCTGCCTGCACTCCCAGAGGAACTTGGGATTTCATATATAGAAAAGAATGGAGCCTGTTTACTGACATCTTGCTTGTAGCCATGGTAAGCTATATAGAGGTATAGGCTGGGAAAGGGGTCTTGCTAAGTACATGATCCAACAGGAAGGGACTGATCTCCCCTGGCACCCTCATGGAACTTTGACCCCTAGTTAAGCAGGTTTGGGTTAGGTTAGGTTGGGGTAGAGAGAGACCTGGGCCCTTTGCTCTTTCCTCTTCCTAATCTTAGCATTCTGCCTGACTTCCTCAGGGCCTCAAATCCCTTCAGAGCTTTCAACTGAACCAACTGACTCTTCCTTCTCCTTGGCCCCAGGCCCTGAGGGTCAGCACCTGTGAAGGACACTGTCACCCACTTAGGGGGTTATGGGAACTGAGACATGCCTGACCTTCCCAGGCCACCACCCTTACCTCAGAGGAAAGCAGCTGGAAGGAGAGATTCACTGAGGGGGCATCTCCATTGATGGTTTTTAGGTTGGTGTCCTGGGGAGGAAAAGGAACAGTAAGTCCACACCAGGCCGGCTGCAGGCAGGTCTCTGCTACACCTCTTTTTCTGGCTTCTCCAGGACGAGGGAGGATGCTGACGAGTGTGGGTAGGATGCCAGAGCTGGCCTTCTGCCTGTCCCTGCCCCGCTTCCACACTGCTCTCTCACTCCATTCACACCTGACTGGCACCTCCACACTCATCTCCTGGCAGAGCAGAAGTTCCTACTTGCTGTTATGTCAGAAGTATTTAGGGAAATGGTGGCTCAGAAATAGACAATGATGCTGGTGGCATATGCCTGTAATCCCAGAGCTTGGTAAGTGGAGGCAGGAGGACCGGGAGCTCAAAGTTATTACTGGCTGCATAGCAAGTCTGAGGCCAGCCTTGGATACCTGAGAACCTGTCTCAAAAAGATAAAGAAAAATAAATGTAAAAGATGATAAAATAATGAGACAATTTTCCACATTCTTTTCCAATGGGGATTGAACCTTTGACCTCTTACAAGCTTGCACACTAGGCCAGGGCTCTTCTACTAATGCTACACTCCAAGCCTTGGTTTTCTTTATTTTATTTTTACGTAACTATTTATTTATTATTTACTTTTTAAAGGTCCCCAGACTGGTCTTGTATTCATTCGGTAGCCCAGACAAGCCTCAAAGATTCCATTTTTAAATTTCATTCCAGAATTAACAGGCCTGTGCCATGAGGCCTGACATTATTGAGAATTTATTCTAAGTGCTTTATGTATTTCCTGACTAAATCCTATAGCAATCGTGTGAGCAAGCACTCTTCTGTTTGTGTGTGTGTATATGTGTTTTTTTTTTATAGATAAGAAAACTGAGGCACAATACTAAGTATTTTTCCCACAGCAAGGAATATAATCACTTGAAAGCAGGCAAGTGGCAAGGCCAGAATTTGAACTCAGTCAGTCTGTCTCTAGACCCTGAGTATAACCCTCTGCTTCTGTGTCCCAGATGTGTGGATAGAGAGGAGAAGTGAGGTCTTGGGAGGTTATCGTCTGTCCCAGGTCCTATATAAAGGAAGGTGGGTAGGGAAAGCCTTGGACCCAGGTCTGGGAAAGCCTGGGCTCTTGCTTTTATTCTCTAGGACTCCAGGTTTACTTTTCCAGGGGCTCAGGCTGGCTTGTCACCCCACCTCCACAGCTAAGACTAGTCTTTGGTATTCCTCACACTTGCAGGCTTCCTTGGTGGGTACCCTGATAGAAGCCGTTAAGAAGCAACATTTACCCAGATGGTGGTGGAGCATGCCTTTGAGCCTAGCATTTGGGAAGCAGAAGCAGGCCAATATCTGAGTTCAAGGCCAGCCTAGTCTACAGAGCAAGTTCTAGGACAGCCAGGGCTACACAGAGAACCTTATCTAGACAACGCCTCCCCCCAAAGCCATATTCCCTTCTATAGGTGTGGCCATGGAGTAGAGTGGGATGGGGCCATGTGGGGGACCAGCTAACAGTAGGGACTTACAATGATGGGGAGTCGTTCCACTTGCAGCCCTTTCAAGCCTTTTCCTGTCAACATCTTGCGATATAGACGAGACTTCAGTGGTAACACGGAGACACCCAGGGGCTGGTTGAGGGTCCATGGTTCACTGCATTTCACTGTGTGAGGAAGGGCCAAATGAGGTCCTGACAATGACTACCTGTTCTACCCCAGCTTCTTAGAGGGGTTTTTAGGTACTCTCCAGCCTCGGTTATGGACACGTAGCTCTTTGGGTTCCCAATGACTTTACTTCCGTGCCTTCTGTTTCTCTTACACACACACACACACACACACACACACACACACACGCACGCACGCACGCACACGCACACACACTCTGCCTCTTTGGTTCTTCAGAGAGTTATCAGGTCAGCATGAACTCTAAGCAGAGTCTATATCCATTGGTAATTTTCTGGATTGCCCTGCCTCTGTCCTCTGGGTGACTGTGTACCTCAGTTTAGACTATGGGGTTGGGACTTGGGATCAGCTGTTTCCTCTGCCATTTTCCCAGTATATATACTCTCTCTTCACTGATGGACACTTACGTTATCCAGGTAGGGATTGGCCACCATGTTCTAACTGGTTCTCTGTCTGCAGCTACCCTAGGGACTGCCTGCACTGGGGGCTTCCTGGCTCCTGGAGGCCCTTAGGCAGTCCTTGCAGGAGATGGAGGCAGGTGGCCCAAACATCTCTTCACAGGACTCCTGATGAATTCTGCCTTGGTGGAATACTGGGTACTTACTTGAGGCAGAGGGGTAATACTCCAGCACCAGAGCTGTGTCCTCTGAGAAACTGGTGGCGCCATCTCGGCCTTGGAAGAGGAAGGACTGGTTCCACAAGGGCTGCTCTGGGGGTCCCCCAGGCTTGGACAGCTGGAAGAGTGTGAGAGCAGATGTGGGCTATACCACCTTTCAGATTCGGTTGTACACCTGTCCCTTACTTGCCACAGTGTTTGTCTCAGTTATCGAAAGTCAAAAATAAATCAATAAATAAGACAACCACTTAATACCATGTTCTCATTTTTTTCTGTGCATATTTTATATGTATAATTATCATTCTGCCCTTTCCTACTTACAATCAAAACCTAAGCACACCCAGAGTCTTAAGAAACTCTCATTACTCATGACTTAGTAACTTCAAGATACTCTGTGTTGATGGCATTAACCTATAATCCTAACACTTGAGAAATAGAGCCAGGATGACTGGGAGATCCAGGATAACTTTGGGCCATATAAAGAGTTGGAGGACAACCTCAGCTATGTTGAGAGTTCAAGGCTAGCCTGGGTTGTATAAAACTCAAAACAATCTACCTTTCTTAGATGATGCTTTGTCCTGTCCAATTGCCCTGAGTTGTCCTTTTCTTTCAAGTTTTTAATTTGTGTGTGTGTGCGTGTGTGCCTGTAAATGTATATGCATGTGAGTATACATGTGTGTGCATGAGTGTGCATGTGTGTGTGTGTGTGCACACAAGCACACCCATGCCATATTACATATGCAGAGGTCAAAGAACAACTTGCTTGAGTTAGCCCTCTCCTTCCATCACGTGTTAGGTTTTGGGTAATCAAACTCAGATTGTTAGGGTTGGCAGCAGGTGTCTTAATCCTTGGAGACATTTTGCTGTCCCATTTTTTTAATAATTTTTTTTTTTAATCTACAACATTGAGCTGGATGTTCTTTGGCACATACCTCTGCATCCCAGACTATTTTCTAAGTACAAATACCTGAAGCAATTGTTCAGTGAAAGAATTTCCATGCTCTAGGGTACTGGCTAGATGTGTGTACTGTTTTCACATACAGTCTCTTTCTGTTCCACGCAAGTTCCTCCAGCCCTCTTCAGAAGGCCACACCGGTCTTTATTTTTCAGAACCTGGGTTCATCTGGCTTCAGGCCACTGGAGACTCAGGTGACCTGAAGGCACTACCAAGCAGCAGATGGGGCGCATGCATTGAGGTGGACTGAAAGAGGAAACGTGACAGCATTGACTAATCCCTAAATAAGGTAGATTTTGTTTTGTTTTTCGAGACAGGGTTTCTCTGTGTAGTCCTGGCTGTCCTGGAACTCACTCTGTAGACCAGGCTGGCCTCGAACTCAGAAATCCACCTGCCTCTGCCTCCCAAGTGCTGGGATTAAAGGCGTGTACCACCACTGCCCGGCATAAGGTAGACTTTGAGTGGTCCAACATCCTCAAAAGAAGCAGGGCCAGAGGAGGCTGGAAGGCATGGCAGAGTGAAAGAGGAGCAAGGGGCCTCTGGTGGAAGAATGAGAACAAGCAACAAAGCATGGAGGTGGCACGGAGCTCCGCATGGGTGACGGACCCTGGAGGCCAGAACTCATGGCAAAGCCCGGAACCCTCAGGAGGGTGGGAAAATAGCCTATAACTCTGCATAGAGCCCTGCATGGCCTCAGCACGGGCTGCCTTTGCTTCCAGTGGAGTCATGCTGAGAAGGAAGAGCTGCTGACTGCTAAGGGGAGCAACAGCGGCAGTGCTCCTACCTTTGCTTCCTCGAGGGATTAACAATCACAGAAAAAGGTCAACACAAGCACTCCAGGAGTTACTGATGCTAGGTGGGGGATATCAGTATAGATCTACTTCCGATGGGGCAGACCCATCATGCCTGTCATACTAATGGGTCTGTTCTGGTCCTCAGGAGTCTTGCCCAAGGCTGAGCTGATAATCTTTCCCTGTCCCCAAGGAGATGGTTTGTGGTGAACACAGGGACACATGTTCCTGAATACTAGATAGCGACTGGAGTCATGGGCACATCCCTATGACGTCACAGGCACATCTCTACGATGTCATGGCAGAAGTTGCCTGGTCAGCAGCCTAGGCCACAGAGGCCAGCTGTGAGCTCTGTGGGACTTGGTATTGATTCCTCAGGATTGATCCCCACACTGTGACTCTCCCAGAGTCATTCCCTTCTCCTGGGTATCAGAAGAAGGTAGCCACATTGCCTGAGCTAGCTGGCAGGCCCTGGGGCCCTCAGGGAGGAGGGACTGGGACTTGGTTTCCTGCTGCCTCATTTGTTGCCCCTATCCTGGGAAACGGTTATTTAATGGATGCTAGCTGTCTGCTTTGGGAGTTATTAACAGATCAAAATGGATTCTACATGGCAAGAGGCAGTGAGTGAGTGGCTACCTAGAGAGGGGCAGCCCTTTCTCTGATGGGTTCTCAGGGTAAGTTTCCCAGGAGAAAGCCCTTCATACCTAGAGTTGGTGTGAACCATACTCATATTCTTTTTCTCTTCTCTCTCTCTCTGTCTCTCTCTCTCTGTCTCTCTCTCTGTCTCTCTGTCTCTCTCTCTCTCTCTCTCTCTCTCTCTCTCTCTCTCTGTCTCTCTCTCTCTCTCACACACACACACACACACAGTGCGTGTAGGACTTAGGGCTTAAATAACAATTTGTTATCAGAGTCTTGTGAAAGTAAAGGTGCTATTGGCTGATCTTATGCTGTGCAGGGGTGAGGGGGTGGGGTGGGTATAGGGTAGACATGGCCCGAAGATGTTAATGGGAAAGGCTATAGTGGGCTTCGGAATTAAGGAATGTGATTAACCCTCAGCTGTGATCTTCAGAAAAGCCATTAACCCTCTGCTACTGAGGCAGACCTGCCTTCCCTGGGGACAGAGCTTTCATTCCGGGACCCTCGTCCCTTCCTGCTATTTCCTCCGAAGCCACCCTCACTCACCCTCATGCGCTGCTGTCTGTTCGGCCCAGACACAGTGGAGTCAGGCTGGTAGGAGCTGCTGGTTGTGCTGGCTGGGGCTTCCAGCAAGTTAGGACCCAGGGACCACGTTAAGCTTATTGTTTGGATAACAGTGGGTCCCTTCCCCTCTCTGGAACCTAGTTTTCCTGTTAATGCCTTGCGCTCCACACTTTGAAGAGTCACCAGTTTGCAAGGTTGAAGGAGACAATGGATATTTTGTTAGAAGGCAAAAGTTGAGTTTGACTGAACTCGCAAGTGTTGCCTGGGATGTCATGACAGACACCTGTAGGGTATTGCAGGGGCCACGGGAGAGCAAGAGACCGACTCCACCCCTTCCTGGAGCTTTTTTTTTTTTTTTTAAGAGCATAGAGTACATACACTCATGTGAATAAACACCTACCCACTTCTGTCATCATGTAGAGGAGGCCTGAGCAAATTATTCTGGGAGCCACAGGAAGAGCTGAGGGCTGAGGCCAAGGCTGGAGGTGACAGAGGACAGACGCAGAGAATGCTGGGTGAGTCTTCCCTGAGGGTGGGTGAGAACTGGAGCAACGAACGATGAGGCTGGATGAACAGCATAGCTAGTGGGGACTTGGTCCTGTGTGTGAGGGGGACGAGGGGTCCAAGGGAAGCATGGAGTTTAGGGAAAGGTGTACCCCACTTGCTTCTCAGAGAACACTTGAGCAAGGCTGGATCAGAGAGGCTGCTGCAATGGTCCAGGCAAGAAAGGCAGGCAGCACTGGAGTGAGTCCAGGATAATGGGAAACTTGGGAGCTTGGGAGGATGGTTTTAGGGCTGGGACAGAAAGAGATGATGGGCACAGGGGCTGTTTTCCTCCTTTGTTAAGTTCTTGAGGGTTCTGCCCTAACTCTGCAGGCTGTGGAGGGTGCAGAAGCAAGTAGGTGGGTCTACCAGGCAAACCTATGTCCAACCAGGTATGTCTAGCCTATCCCTTGACTGATCAGAGCCCAGGTTTGGCCATCTTCACCAGGCTGGGAGAGGAGTGGAACAGACTGAGGGTGGCCTGGTACATCCTTCCCTCACGCTAAAAGGTAGAGACAGACAGCCCTCTTATCCAGGTGACTCTTCTCTTCACACCTGCTGGTTTAGACTGTCAGCAGGTCAGAGCCACACCCCCTTGACTGCAGCAAGTACTTGTGACCTGATTTTGGCCAAGGAGACCAGAGAGAAGGTTGGTTGAGAGTTTAGTGGGAGGAGTTAGTTACATGTTTCTCATTTAAAAAAAAAAAAAAAAAAAGCTCTTTATTGTCCCTTGACCATATCTCTGCCGGAAACCTGGGAGCTTCTAGGAACAGCTAGATGCATAAATAGTCACAGCTAGATGTTAGAGATCGTGTCTTTAAAGCCACCATGACAGCATCTAATGCTGAGGCTACTTGTGATGTAGGGCAGTAGATAGGTCATCTGACTAAGGTTTCTGTGAGGTTCAAGCATCAGGTGCAATGATAAGGCTGCTTTCAGGTGTGAAGCTCTGAAGGTGACAGAAGGGACTCATAGCCTGGGCTAGCCTTTGTGTTCTAACAGCCTATTCAGGTACGAGTCAATAGGTCTGGAGGAGTCATATAGACCTACTATTGATTTACTAAAGGTCACACAGCTAGCAAACCACATAGCTAGACTCCAACCTAGGTCTGCTGGGTCTGCCAGCCCCTTGCCCAAGGGAAACACACAGTGCTCCAAGATGTCAGAGGACCAGCTTTAGAAATGATCTGGTTCGGTTCCCAACCCCCATCAACTGCAAAGATGAGGGGGGATGAAGTTCAGAGGGGAGAGGGTAGGGGACTGTGTCCTCTCTAGGCCCAGGGCATCTGGCTTGATACTGTTTCTCTTCCCAACATGTCCCTCTCTTGTTTCTCCTGCGGGTTCCTGGGATCTCTGCACAGGAAACATGCAGCTTTAAACCTCACCCAGCTGCCACTGTACTGGGGAGCCGTCAGCAAGCGTCTTGTTAGTGCTGGGCTCTGGCTTTGAGTCCCACATGTGGGAGCAGCGCCGGGAAGTCTGCGGTGAGGAGTACCTTCCCCACTCACGCGGAGTTAAGGTAGTGGTAGCCAGTGGTCAAGCCTGGAGAGGCTCACTCATTAAGGCAGGCAGTGCCTCTCGCCTCTCGGGAGAGCTACTGATCGGCTCATAATTTTCTGTGCAAATGCAGGGCCATGTGTGCGGTGACTCTGGGGAAATCAGACTGAGGATTGGCTTGGGTTTGAAGCTGTCCCTGTGATCCCCTTGATCCCACCCTTCCCTGCCTACCATCACTCCTGCTTGTGTCTGAGCCTTCTTTAAATGTCTTTTAAATGAGAGCTGGGGCTCCAACAGAGTGTCTCGTTCTAATTTTAGCGGGCAGATAACAGGAGGGACTTCTAAGAACACCCTGTCTTCCAAGCCTCCTCCATCATGTGCAACGAGCTCTCAATGGAGTAGTCTGTAGGAGGTCAATCTGACCACTCCCCAGGCCCAGCCACGACCCGTGTACCTCTTCTCCAGCATACTTAAACATATGCCTTCCTGCTCATTCCCAACATACACTACATCTTGTTATACTATAGACTGTACTACATATATGGTTTCACTGCCCTGGGCCAACACTTTCATCTCAATACATCAAGACTAATGGGCCAGTGAAATGGCTCAGCGCTAAAGAGGAGGCTTGCTGTCAAAGCTAGCCACCTGAGTTTGATCTCTGGAACCTATGTAAAACCAGTTCCATAAAGCTGTCCTGTGCCCTCCACATGTGTGCTGAGGTATGGATGCGCCTCCATACCTTACATACCTATACATATATTATGTATACACACACACACACACACAATGATAATGAATTAAAAGAAAAATACCAACAAGTAATGACTAAGTTGGCACAGTGGCACACGCCTGTCAATCCCAGGGCTGGAAGGATAGGAGGCAGATGGAGAGAAGCCAGTCTGCGCTATAGAAGGAGATCTTGTCCCCAAAACAAGGTGAGGGGTCACGACTTGCCTGTCCTAACTATCCAGACATCAACGTTCCTTTCCTACATGTATTACAGAGGCTGAGGAAACGGCCAAGCCTATAAAGACCTCGCTGGAGATCGGGATTCTGTCCTCGGTACATGTATAAAAACGCCGGGCAGAGTGAGCTGGTATAGAGAGGCAGAGACAGGAGGACCACTGGGACTTGCTGGCCAGCCAGGTTAGCCGAGTCAGTGAGCCCCAGGTTCAGTGAGCCACTCTGTCTCAAAAGAATAAGGCGAAGAGGGGCTGGCAAGGTAGCTCAGTGGGTAAAGCTGCTTGCTGCCAAGTCTGATGACCTGAGTTCAAGCCTTGGGATCCATAAGGTGGAAAGAGAAAATTGAGTCCTATAAGTTAACCTCTCGACTTTTTATACTTGTGCTGTGGCATGTAAGTGCCCCTCCTCCCAAAATTTTAAAAACCTAGGAACAATAAAATGAAAAAAACACTGGGGATTGACCTCTGTTCTCCACACATGTGCATTCATCATCATCACCATCACCACCACCACCATTATCATCATCATCATCATCCTAAGGGTTTCACACCTACAGTTTTGGATCCCCCTATCTTCCCTAGCCCCTGGTAACACTATTTTTTTTTTGTTCATATGACTGTTAACTTTAGGTGCCCCATGACAGGTGGAATCCATACTCTTTGTTGTCTCCTCTTCTCTTCTTGGCATAGCTCTGATAGTCCCTGCTGGCTCGTTACTAGATTAGACATGACCTGGGTAACTGTTCAGTCTCTCTGGGAGTCCTGAGGGCAGATCCTGTGCAGCACCCAGGACCAATGCCGGCCAGCAGTGAGGTATAGCAAATGCTCTCAGCGGTCCGCTGAGTTGCTGGCTGACGCCATGATGAACGAATAGGGTCATGGTCAGGAAAGAGCCATACCTGAGGATACCCGTTCTGGCTGACCCGAGGCACATCGAAGTTCATGGGTGATGCGATAGGGAAGGAAACCTGGGTGAGGGGCAACCCCACAGAGGCAGGGTCCTGCCTGGCCTGCCTGGCCCTGGAGAGGCAAGGAGACAGTAGTTGGCCCTCTCTGACCCATGGCCACCCTGACATCTGGGACTCACACTTAGACTCTGGGCTGAGGAGAAGGGGAGAGCGCAGTGGCCCACCTCACTTAGGCCAGAACCCTGTGACATGCTGGTGAGCTCTGGCACAGGCTTTGGGAAGGCTTCTTTGGTCAGGAGATGACAGCTGTAGCTCCCAGCCTCCCTTAGCAGGGTCCTGAGGTGTACCTTGGCTGAATCAGAGTAAGTCAGCTTTACTGTCTTTAAAATGGGCCTTGCCTTCCGACTTCATCTTTGAAAAACGTTAGCAGTGTTCCTCCTGACTCGTCAGAATCCTGGCTTATGCTTAAGGGGTGAAGGGAGCCTGCGGGGGAAGGTGCGCACTCATGTCCATGTGTGCATATGGTGCTTGCAGTTTGAGTCCATTGGTATATGATCACTGCAGCAGGCCTCATGTCATCTGATTTTGGGGACAAACAGTGGCAGACTCTTAAGCCCTGAACCTGACAAAGAGAGGGGACTTGGGGGGGGTGGTCTTGGAGTGGCATGCTTATTTGAGGGGCAGAGATGCCCCTGGGCAGGAAAAGGGCCTCTCTTGGCCTCCTTAACACTGGCTCCTTCTTGCTTTTCAGGGTGGACTCCCTACATGCTCAGAAAACTCAGGAGAGACTCTCCACGTTCCTTTTCCAGGGGCTCAAGGTCTTCTGGAAGAGAAAGGTGAAGTCTGATGTGGGGAGCTCACTAGGGGCCTCAGATCAGGGTGTGTGTGGAGCATCTAGGGAACTTATGAGAAGGGGAGTATTTGCCCATCCCAGCCCCCTGCCCCTCCTCAACCAGCTCCGACTCACTTGAACTCAGTATAGCTGGGAACCACCCGAGCGATTACCACCATGGGCTTGGGGTTGTTGACTAAGGGCTCGTTGACTCCGTGAAGAAAGACCTGGAGAAGAGAAGAAGCAGGAGGAGGCTGTGGCTGTGGCCCCCCCAAAGGCACAGCCAGCCTCCTCCCTATCCCTGCCATCTCTACAACCCCCACATCCCTACACCTGCCATGATCATGTGATCATCATGTCTCTGCCTATCCCTCGGACCTGGTCCCCCTTGCCCCTGCCCTCCTTGCTTCTCTATTTCAGGAAGTCACCCTCTGGGTCTGACTGGGGCAAGTGTCCCTGATTTCCTAGGGCATTATTGGAATTCAGCTGCCCTGGGGGTCAAGGCGTACAGTGTCAGTCAGGACTGAGAGGAGGCCCAGACAATTGTGTGCTCTGGGGAAAACTCTGGTCATGGAGCCTCCTGGGTTTCAAGAGGGGGTTCTCTGATGAGAGCATGAGACGAGGAGACACTTTGTAAACCAAGGGCACTAAGCCCAGGACAGGTTTCTCCAGCTGTGTTGGTCACACGGGAAACTTTCTGATTTGGTGTTCATCAGCCAGCTCTGTGATCTGTTCACTGTAGGGCTTCCCCAGCAAAGGGTGGTTGGAAGTCAGCTCTCAGCATGAGCATTGCCTGGTCATCCCTCATGTCATGGCTGTAACCATGTTGCCAAAGCCTGTAGTATAGGTGTTTGCCTGTCTGCTCCTCTATCTGCCAGCCCCCCAGGTCCTTCTTTTTGCTGTAAATCTCTCTTTTCCTCCTATGCTAACACATTCTTGACCAATTTCTCTTCCCGGGTGTCCCCACCCCCACCCTCTGTCAATCCATCCTGACAGCTGCTTGTCTTCTGCTAGGTTCTGCGCCCGGCACCCCTGGTTTCCTTCTGGTCACTGTCATTAAAGCAGCCATTCCCGTGGCCTCTGCATTCCTCCTCTGTGGCACTCATCAGCATTGGAGCTTCTAACTGAGCCTTTGTTTGTTCTCCATTTGACATAACTGGCATCTCAGTGACTGCTGTCTTCCCAGCTTTTAGCATAGAGTCTTTGGCACACAACTGATGTTAGCGAGGTTTGGTTGGGGCATATTGAAGAGGAAGTGGAGAGTGTTAAAGGGAGAGGGGCCTCTGGGCTTCTGAATGTTAAGGGGAAGGATGGGGGAAGAGAGAGACTTGGGAACAGACTGGGAGAGACACAGTGGCCTTAGGGAGGGTGGAGTTGAACCAGCCTCAAGGGATGGCTCTGTCCTAAGGAAAAAGGCAAAAAGGGCAGGGGCCCTGAGGCACAGCTGAGAGGTCATTCTCTCCCTGGGTCAGCCCCAGCTGGGAAAACCTTGGCCAGACCCACACCCACACCCTCTTTAGGCTTCAGTTTTCCAACATGTACATTGAAATTTTGGGTCTTCTGGCTCCAACCTCCAGTACAAAAAGAAGCCCAAAGGTGGGGGCTTACTCTGAGGAAGCCCTCCCCTCATTTTATTACCCTTCCCTTCTGCCTGGACCCATTTTTGCTGGGCTGCTGGTGGCTAACTCCACACTGGTGTGATCTGATAAGTACCTAAATCATCCTTAGTACCTTTGGCTTTCAATGGAGCCTCCCGGTGAGCCTCTGATGTCACTGGAGGTCTGTCAGGCCCTATTGCTCACAAGAACGCCAACAGGTATGAGGGTTGAAGGTGATGGTCTAGGTGTGTCTTTAGGGGATGGATAATTTGCATCTGGTGTGTGCTGACTCTAGTCAGGTATGAATGAGACAGCAGTGCCAGCGCCCCTGCTAGTGACAGCCTGGTGAGCAGCTGAAGCAATTTCTTTTCCAACCGTGTCCCCTCATCTATCATCAGCAAAAGAGTTCCTGTGGCTGTACCGAAGACACAGTCGGGAGAAAGGTCTGTGCTGGAGCAGGGAGTGGGTGGGTGGGCTGTTGTGGGCAGGGGAGTTCGGACTCTATTAGACAAGCCAGAGACTGAGGCAGGGGTGGGGCCAGTCCACAGTTGTGGGGATGTGGCCCCTTCCCTGGATGAAGCTTCGGAACAGTAAGGCCATCTTGTTGTGAGTCTTTCTTGTTCTATATGTTGGACTGACTCTGTTCTGTGACTCGGGATCTCTGGGCTCTTCTATCAAACTCACTTTGTGTCTTAGTGTCCCCTGATGTGATGTGGGTCTAGAAAATAGTTACCGCCTTGCCAGATTCATGGTGTTACGTAGCAAGGGATCAAATCAGGTCTGCTGGGGTAGGGAGAAGGCTTGAGTCAGAGTCCTGTGGATCGCACATGGATATTTGTGGATGTGAGTCTGTTGCCTCGGGAAAGGGTCAGGGTCCGGATCCCTGGGCCATGTGTACCTCAAGCATCACTCAAGCACCAGTCATTCCTCCTAAAGCGGTCCTTGAACTGAAAGGTCATAGTATGGGGCAATGCCTGGTCTACCAGTACATGAGAGTGTATGAATAGCTGTCGGGAGGATGAGTGAGTGAATGACGTTGCAAATACTCAAGCACAAGATGAGCCAAACATCAGGAAGGGCTAGGGAGATTTTGTCTGTGAGTCTTAGGCCCTAAGTTATGGGTCATTACCTCAACAGGGAAAAACAGGACTGAACACAGCCAGAGGCTAGACCAGGGCATGGGAGACAGGCTCTTCCTTGCTCCCAGGAGCACAAAATCCGTGGGAATCTATGTTGCTTCCTGAAGTATGTGGGGAACACAGCTGCCACTTAGCCCTTCTTCCTCCGTCCAAGGGCAATATGGGGAGGAGAGGCCAGGCCACTTTTGTCCCAATCAGAGATTGTCGTCACCAACTCAGGCCATTTTGTTGTTGACACTTTTAATATTTTTAAATGTATTCTTATTTTGTGTATGGTATGTTTGTGTGAGGGAGGTATGCTTGTGTTATGGTGTGTGTGTGTGTGTGTGTGTGTGTGTGTGTGTGTGTGTGTGTAGGCCAAAGAACAATCTTGTGGAGTCGGCACTCTACGCATATTTCAGGGATTGAATTTAGCTTAACAGGTTTGCACAGCAAAGCTTTTTTCCCATTGAGCTATCTCACGAACCCCACAAGCTAATCTGGGAAAGTCTCATTGCTTTTTCTCTGTTTGATTTCTTTCATAGACACTTATGCTCCATATGCTCAGGTCATTTAGAGGCAACCAAGGATTCTATCTGTCCCTATAGCACCCCAATTCTGGTACCTCCAGAGCTGTATGGTCGCAGCCAATGTATCGGGGTAGTAAGCTGCCCTTCCGGACCACAGTGGCATATAGGCAGGTCTTGGCAGTGGCTTTGTCTTCTCTCTCAGACTGCATGGGGTGAAGGCAGGATAGAAGATCCATAGGAAGCAGTGTGTCTAAGGGCAGAGGCTGGCCATAAATCCACCCCTGTGTGGACACTCGCTTAGCACTGCTCCGCTGGGACTCCAGCGGTAATTAAAGCTCATGGTCCCTGGGAGCCCTTCCAAGAAGATCATCCAATAAATCTCCCCTTTTCCATTTGAATATTTCATTGCCCTCACAGGGACTACTGCTTGCTTACTCTCTTGGTGAAGATGTGATAATGAGTCCTGGACTGTAACACAGGGTTAGGGCCTGGCAGATGCTCCAAGAGGCCAGATTCAGGCCTAGCTCTGGTGTCTCTTGGGGTCTTTGCTTCTCTACCTGTCCTGGTGCCCCTTCTGTAGTCCTGGAACCCAGGGAAGATAATGATCTCTGGTACCATAGTTGAAGAATTGCTTGGCAAGAAGGTTAGTGCCAGGGACTGGGGGGAGGAGTGGGGACGGGAGCCACACATGCTGAGTGCTTCCCGTGTGCCAGGTACTTCAGCCAGCACCACACTGGAGCCTGTCCAGGGGTGCCTTGTCTCACCTTTGCTGTGGGGCAATGGAGGGCCCAGGTAAACTGGCCTCCCGTGGGCATACAGCTAGAAAGTGGAAACCCAGACAATCCAATCTCACATTGTGCTTTCCTTTGAAAGGAAAGGGTCTGTAAAGTATGCCCAGGGGAGAGCAAAGAGAGGTTTCTGCCCAGCACCAGGCACATAGTAGGTGTTTAATAAATACTTGAGCAATAAGAGTGAATCTTCTCCTTCACCAATCAGCACTAAGGAATCCAGTCCAAGGCTGAGAAGCTGGACTCTCTATCCTAGACTGATGCTCAGTTGTCCTCCCGGCAGGGTTCATTCTGGGGAATGTTTACCTGCTAAATATATATGTGTGTGTGTGTGTGTGTGTGTGTGTGTGTGTGTGTGTGTGTATTCATATTCCACATCTCTGGCTTGGGAGCATCACCTAGACCCACCCTCAATGCTATCCTCAGAGAACTAGGAACATCAAAGTACTTCCCATCAGATCTCCCGAACCCAGCCAGAGGTTAGGCCCAGAGCTAGGGCTGGCCTAGGCTTACCTTCTTTAACTTAAAGTGGTACGGGTGGAAGATGCGCAGGTATTTAATGGGGATTTCATAGGACACCAGCTCCTCCTTCTTATTGTTGTCCATCACCTTGAGGATCACATCTGGAGAGGGGGAGGAAGCTTTTCCAGTGATGTGGGACAGTGAGGGGTAATGGGACCTTGCTGAGACCAGAAAGAGAATGGAACACATGGAGGGCCGCAGGCCTTTCCTTGGGTAGCTATTTTCTTAGAATTGTAACACTCCCTTCTGGAGGGAGGAGGGGGAGGAGGGGAGGAGGGAGGAGGGAGGAGGGAGGGGGGAGGAAGGAGGAGGGAGGAGGGAAGAGGGAGGCTCATACAACTCAGGAAGACTACAAAACAAAATGGCTTGGAAAATGATGAGACTCACAAGCCCCTCCCTAAGAGTATAACAGCAGTCGACACCTGGCAAAAGGAGACTATCCGGTGAAGTTGTCCAGAAGCTCCGCAGTGCAACTTTTGTGCGTTGCCACCCATGCTGAGGGTGAGCATTCCAGCCATACAGCTGTCTCTGAGTCATCTGTGCTCCTGTAACTTTGATGGCTAGCTTTTGTCAACTTGGCACACGCTAGAGTCATCAACAATTAGGGAACTGCCTCCAACAGACTGAACTGTAGGCATGCCTCTGAGGGCATTTCCTTAATTGCTAATTGATGTGAGGGGGGAAGCCCACTGTGGGTGGTGCCATCCTTAGGCAGATGGGCATGGTCTGTATGAGAAAAGTAGCTGGGCAAACCAGAGAAAGCAAGGCAGTATGCAGAGTTCCAGAGTTCCTGCACTGATTTTGCTCTAAGTTCCCGCCTAGAGTCCCTGCCTTGGCTTCCCCGACGGTGGACTGTAACCTGTAAGCCCAATAAACCCTTTCTTCCCTAAGATGTTATCTGTCAGTGTTTTATCACGGCAATAGAGAAAGAAATTAATATAGTAAGCCCTAAACCATGTTCCTTGAAGTAACCTAAATAAACTTACTTGTCCATCAAGCTAAACGCAAGAAGAATTATTAGTTTGCCATGATATACCACCTGGGATAAACATTTGTCTCCCAGGGAAAGTCACACAACACATTTATGTGTATTTGTGCCTACAGAGGCAAGAAGAATGTGTCAGCTTCCCTAGAAGAGAGTGTCAGCTTCCCTAGAGATGGAATTCAGACAGATGTGAGCTGCCATGCGGGAATTGAACCCAGGTCCTCTTCAATATAGCAGTTGCTTTTAAGCACAGAGCTATTTCTCCAGTCTCTCCTCCAAAGACATTAAAATTAACATCAACATAGAATTTAGTGAACACTTTTACATTGTCTTATAAAATCAGGACAAACTTTAAGGAGAAAGTCAATGTCCTGGAAATGATCATGGCACCCACTCATGGGCACCTGTTGAATTCTGGGTATGGTGAGAGCAAGTACCCAGCTATTGTTCCTATAAATTTTTATAGTCGACATCATCACTTCTCTCTCTAATATACGATCAATGGCACTCAGAGGAGCTGTAGAACTGGAGCAACATCTTACAGCTAGGAAATGGGCGGTGAGGAGACTGGGTTGGCGACTCTTAATGCATTTTCTCATTCTTGGAAATCTGTGATTTGAAGAGGAGGAAGAGATGGGGGATGAGGAAAGAGAAGAAGGACAAAGGGGTCAGGGAGGGAAGATGAAGCTGGAAGAAGGAGATCCAGAGTAAGGGGAGGGCAAGGAATATGTTTGAGGGGTACCCTTCCCCAGAGGACATTTCAGTACCAGGGAGGAGTGCTGCCCTAGCCCTGTGCACCCCTCCCATCCGCAGAGCTGAGTGACTACAGAGTGGGAAGGAAGCTATTCTTTCTTTCTCTTTCTTTCTTCTTGTCTTCTTCGTTACAGCTACCCAGAACACATAGAGAAGGGATGGCACTTGCCAAGAGCAGGCTACATGGGATTCATACTCAGTAGGAAAGAGGCACCAGAAAGTCTCACAGTTGACCAGAAGAAAGTATAATAATACCTCCAGGGTTTGAAGTCTATAGGTCTGGGTTCCCCTACCAAGATGCTGATTTCTTTCCTCTAGGAAGTCACTTAGCCTCTCTGAGCTTCTATATAACATCAATACTTTAAACAACCCAAACAAAGAGTCTTACCCAGTCCCTAAGATTGCTGACGGAGGACTGTGTGCATGTGAATGAGAATCCTCCCACCCCACCCTCCCCAACTCTCGTCAGTTCCCCTTGTTAACCATCGGAGGCTCCTCACACACTCGCCCATCTCTGAGCAGACCTGAGAAGATTCTGCTGTGTTATCCCAGTATCCCCAGCCAAGACCAGCCATAGTCGCCAAGGAAGCTGTAAACTTATACCCAATTTGAGCCCAGCAAACCGACTGAGACTTTATGAGACCTTGCATCTGCCTGTTTTAGAACTGGCTGCTTTTGTAGGAAACCAACTCTGAGCTATAACTGGGGGGAATGGTCAGCCGTTCCCACCATGGTCTTCATGTTCTAAACTTGCTTGTCTTCATGTTCCAAACATACTTCCTTGGCTTCCTGTTTGGGCACTGAGTCCTTCCTTCCTCCTTCTGCCACTCGTTATGTGTGGTCGACACAACATTTTGGCTACCCACCCACTTTGGCCTTGACTCAGGGTGTAAAACTCCCCTTTGCTTTTTATTAGTGTGTCCTTGAGCTACCTCCCACCCTCCTCTTGCCTCTTGGCCTGGCCCCCAATTCCCTACCCCCACTGTAGATATCACCACAGCAACCAGTTCCAACTAGGTTCCAATGAGCAGCTTCGATCTGCAAAGAGGTGTCTGCCAATATACCCTGACTCATGTGGTCTCCTCACCCTGCTGTCGCTCCTGTCTCTCCTGTAATTAGTCCTGCCTCCTGCTACACAAAAGACCCAAGACTACTGACCTCTCGTCACATCCTTCCTCATTTCACCCCAGTTGTCCATGGCAGGAGGGTCCACTCACATCACTACACACACACACATACACACACACACACACACACACACACACACACACACGAGAGAGAGAGAGAGAGAGAGAGAGAGAGAGAGAGAGAGAGAGAGAGAAATAGAGAGAGAGAGAGAGAGAGAGAGGAGAGAGAGAAATAGAGAGAGAGAGAGAGAGAGAGAGAGAGAGAGAGAGAGAGAGAGAGAGAGATGGCTACAGCACAGACAGCACATACTATACAACGATATGCACATGAATGAGCCAGCACGCAGGCCCTCACAAAGGCATGAGTGCATAAGCACACATCTGTATCTGTGTAAAATCCCAGCTTAAATCTCCCCCCTCTTCCATATCTTCTCAAACTATCCCCACGGCTCTGCTGCTTTTACAGGAAGAAAACTGTTCTCTTGCCTGACTTTGGCCCTCTCCCAGGGTGCTGTGCGGGAGGCCACTGTGTTATCTGTTCCCTCTCACAGTCTCTTGACTGTTGTCAGCTTTTGGCTCTGGGAAGTGAGAAAGAAGCCCTGCCTAAGCCCCTGGGGAGACCACAAGGGGAGCAATAAAAGTCTGCCCTCTCTTGTAGAGCCACCTGCAAGAAGGGAGGTTGACGTTCTGACTGGCTGAGTTCAGGGACACAGCAGGGGTCCTCAGCTCTCTGCTGCAAGTGCCAGTGCAAACTAGCAGTTCGTACTTCAGTATGTCCAACTCAACCTCTCACTTGAGGGGGACAGTAGATAATCCCACAGGGAACACACAGGGTACACTTGCATGTGCATGTACGGGTACCTGGTCTAAGACCCAGGGAGGACTAGCCAGGGATAAAGATCCATTTCTAGCTAGAGGCATTAATCAAATAAACCCAAATTCAGCTAGAACCAGGAGCTCCAGTGACACAACCCAGGACTTGTGTTCTTTAAATTCCCTAAGCCTCAGTGTTCTCTTCTAAGTAGCATAGCTCCTCTTAGGAGGTGATGACTCAAATAATGGATGCGTGGGGACATGCTACAGAACTATAACGTGCCATTTCAGTGGGACATGGCAGTAATAACAACCATGAAAATAATCACAACCGTCATAAAAAAACGAGAAGCTCACATTGTCTGGAAAATTCACTTATGTGGAACAACTCATTTTTCCAGCAGGCTGGGGAGATGAGGCGTGATGGGATTATGATTTTTTTTTTAAATGCTTTTATCGGAGCCCAGGGAGGTGTTCAGCTGGTCTCCAGCTGTGTTGAGAGAGCCTGCTTTTGCATGGCAGGTGGGGCTCCATCCACTGGGTCTCCGACATGCCAGTGCCCAACCCCCAGCCTCACCTTCTCGTCCTGTGTCCTCTGCCTGGATCTCCACATTCACTGTGTCCCCCCAGACGGGGGCTCTGGTGGGTTCTGAGGTCACAGAGGTCATCGCTTGAGGGCTGTAATTGTTGGCTTTCTGTGATGTGGTTTTTCTGGAGAGGAGGGGGAGTTGAGTTAGAGAGTGGCTTGTCCTTGGCCTTCGATGTGTGGACAGGGTAGACAGAAAGCGGGCATCTCTCCCCACACAGACACTCATGTCATCCTGGGTTCGATGGATGCCCGACTTCTCCCCTCAGCTGTCCTGTTTGGTGACCACACCATCTTTCTGGCTGCTGCTGGGGCCTTTGCTTAGGTGCAGAAGCCAGAAGTTCAAAATGAAAGCAAGACAGATGTTATACCTGTCTGTGACTTCCTCCCCCTTGCCAAAGAGGGCTCCTGGCAGGCACCTATGTGCACAAACCCCATCGGACCCTCTTCCTTGGGGTCTGTTAAGTGGAGAAATGCTTTTGGATGACAGTTGGCTGTGTGCCACCCACTAAGTGGCTCACTCCTGGCTTTCATTCTCTAAGTGTGTTGGCCCAGAGTCCCAGGCTGGTCTAGATGCTTCAGTTCTGAATCCTTTCAGTGGGATAGACCCATCCCCCTGCCTCCGTGATGCCCACTGTGTTTAGATCCCTCTGCTGGACACTGGGAGCTGGGTGCAGGACAGAAGGAGAACTTCCCAGCCCTTGAGCACTCAAACTCCCAGGGGCAGGCTGTGGGGGTGAGGAAGGAGCCTGGGTCTCTCCCCGGAGTATAGACAGTAGGGTGGGGGATGATTGTCCCTGCGATCCAGGGCCATTTTAGCTCCATAAAAGAATTAAGACCCTTGTGTTATTTTCAGGCTGTAAATGGTGCTATTACATGAATTATAGCAATCACAGAGGAGCAGTGCCCTACCCAGCCCGCACAAGGGAAGTTACACCACACACCCAGCAGGGGGGGCCTGGTGCATCTCCCTCTGTCATCCCTTTGTCCTACCTCTGTGACCATGGCTGATTGAGGGTGCCACAGGAGCTCCTCCTGTCACACTTTATTTCCATTCTGTCTTAATACCATACCTGCAAAGCCATAGAGCAGAGGGCTCCGAGGCTTTGCCATCAGCCCACCATGCTGGTATAAATGCACTGAGACACCTCAGCTTCCCACGCAGGTGCTCTGCACCTCTGTCAGAGGCAGAGGAAGACAGCAGCAGCAGCGGTGGCCATGGAAATGTGGGCACTAAGGACACGCAGGAAGGAAAGCAGGCCCTCCCACACTCACACGTCACAAACCTGCCCCCTCACAGGCTCATCCTTGGGAGCCTCTTAGGGATTTTTCAAATGACTCCATGTGCATAAAAAATATAAAACCAAGGATGTGGAAAGTCAGGACTGGACTGAGATAGAACCTGCCCTTGCCAGCCTGTCTTCTCCCTCTGGCCCCTGTTCTCTTCCTCCTTTATCCAAGTTCTGGGGGGTTTTGCAGGAAGGAGTCAAATGTTAGATGTTAGAAGTTAGATGGAGCTTTCCCTCAGGACCAGAAAGAGTTAAGTCTCCCCCAGCCTAGCCAAGAGGTGGTCAGGAAAGGTGAGTGAGCTGAAGGGAGGCAGGGAGGAGGCCCAGGGGAGGGGGGTGGGTGGGAGGAAGCTTTTAGCAAATGGGGGAGTCTTTCAGGATAATGGCTTTTCCTGGCACAACTGACTGACTCCTCTGGGCCTTGAGAATCTAGAACTGGAGCCGGGATGGGGAGGTGGGAGGATGGGGGGGGGGGGAGAGCCTTCTGATTCCTTCCAGGATGGAAGTCAGGGACCAGGGGACTCCTAACTCCCAGTCACAATTCTGCATTGTGATCTTGCACCTGGCTGAGTTCTAGGTCCACAGGCCCAGACGGAGCTCAGGTCTCCCAGTACAACCTCAGAGTCCATGGGTTCTCTCTCAGTCTCATCCCTTTCAGCTGTCTACAAGGATTAGGTCTCTCCATCTCTGTAAAGCCCCACCCTTGCTAAACAACCTGGCAGCTTCAGTCATGGGCTGAAGGAACTGGTGCCTGTTTTCTCAGGCCTCAGACCTAGTCCAGTCTCAGCAGGACGGGACTAGGGTTGGGTGCAGAGGAGGGGTGCAGCTATGGGAAAATGTATTCCTCAACAAGGCCTACACCTCCCCCAGGGTGCATGAGGAGTGTCTGATAAATTGCAGGCCTCCAAGCCTGTATCACCTGGGGCTCCCACGCCAGCCTTGCGAGAAAGGCCAGGTCCAAGCGCAGCTGTGAGTGGGAGGGAACGAGAAGCTTCTTGTCTTTTTATTTTTCTTCAAGGTCACAACTTAGGGAAAATGCAGTATCTGCTTCCCACAGGCTGCTGCTGAGGGCTGGAGGTGTGGACAATCAGCAGACACGGATGGAGGCTGGGACATGCGTGTGCACGAGCGCACACGTGCACGCGTGCACACAACACACACGTGCATACACACACACACAGATTGGCATGTATGTAAATACACGTCGTTTCAGTTTGTATGCCCCACTATATACCCATTCTCTCCCCTGACACTAACCCCACTGTGTGTATATGCATATGTGTACATGTATGTATGAATATGCACATGTATGCGGAGGCTAGAAGTTGACTGTAGGTATCTTAGTTCTATCTCCATCTTTTTTGAGACAGGATCTTCCAGAAAAGATTTGGCTAGACTAGCTGAGCAATAAGACACAGGCATCCTCCTGTCTCTGCATCCCCAGTACTGGGTACTGGGAATTGATCTCAACTCAGGACCTCATGACTGGTCCACTTGCACGGTACTGACTGGGCCATGCTCACCCCTCTTCTCACTTCCCTGGAGGTCTGCTAGCCTCCTACTGCCAACACTGTTCTCCAGGCCCATCTGAACCCATCCCCGCCATCTGCCCTACAATCCCTTCAGAACTTAGAAAAACTACACAGGAGGCCTGGCTTCTCTGAGAGTCAGTCCCAGGACAGAGCACCAGGAGAGCAAAGTGAAGAGGAGGGTCCCATTTCAGTCTGTCCTGGTTATTGGGACCCTGGCAAGCTTTAGTAGGATTAATAAGGACCAAAGTAATGTTCCCAGAACGGTGGGGAAGGAGGTGCTCAGGCAGGCTCTGAGAAGAAATGAAGGACAGATCATTAGATGGGTACGTGGCAGACCAAAGGCTCTGCTCCCCCCTTCAAAGTGGTCCAACATGGCTCACCTAGAGAAACTAGCAAGACAGGTTCAGACTAGATGTTTTTGAGGTCAGTTTCCAGGACCAGTCAATCGCCCCACCTTACCCCACAGCCTTCTTCAAGTCAGCCCCTGAGCCAAGGACACCAGCTTTCTCATCTTCTAGGAAGCAAGTGGCAGCCAGACTCCCAGGCCTCAAGCCTCCTGGTAGGCACTTAGCAGCCTGAAGACCTCTCCCCAAGGTCAGGACCGCATTCTTATCTCCGAGCTTACCTACCATGATTAGCCAAGGAGGAGGCAGGGCTCACGAAGGTGGCCCCAGGAACAGGACCCTTTCTATAGGGAAGGCTGGCAGATTTGGAGGTCAGGAGCCAGCTCAGGGCAAGTCACAGGGTGGGCAGGCTTGGGCAGTCAGGTGTTTGGGTCTCCTGAACGAACCCTTTCTGGAGTTCTCTTTATTCCAGACCATATTCAGGGTCCTCTGAGGTCACATTGAGGAAGGGAAATTCCTCTCCTTTGGACTCAGCTAAGTCCTGTGCAACTCCTGGGCAAAAAGCTGCACCCAGGGAATCCTTAAAGAGAGGGGGCTGATCTGAGGCAGGTAGAGTCCAACCCAAAGCCCCTTCCCATCCCTCAGTCACACCTCTGCTTCATTCCTCTCTCTTCTAGCTCCAAAGCGGTTCAAGCCCTTGTAGACTCTTGGATAGCCAGAGTCTGTCATTTAGGACATAAATGAACTGTTATCTTCTGCAAAGCGATGGGATCTCATCTTGAGTTTTATTGATTAATTGCACACCAGTGAAACATTACTAATTGCTGCTTACACCTGGCAGGCCTCTGTGCTGATTACTAATTACACCTGGTGGGCGACGGTCCTGGTTAGGTTTTGTCAGTCTGACATAAACTTAGTTAATCGTGGGAAGAGAGAATCTTAAGGACTTTCCATCATGGGAAGTATCATCCTTGGGCAGGTGGGCCCCGGGTTGTGTGAGAAATGTAACTGAGCAAGCCAGGGAAAGCAAGCCAGTAACAAGCATTGGTGGGAACTTAAGCATCTGCCTTAAGTTCCTGCCTCAGCTCCCCTCTTGAGGGACTGTAAGCTGAACTTAGTCCTTTCTTTTCCAAGTTGCCTTTGGTCATAGTGTTTATGACAATGTAGAAGCAAGCTAGGATAGCCTCCACTCACAGAACAGCTGACTAGAGCCAGGAAGGTATAAGCTGAGGGCAGGAGTCCCCTGCCAACAGGACCCTAACTCTGCCTTAGCTTTGGAAACAAGAAAGGACATCTGGTCAAGCCAAAACTCTCTAAAGGTCAGGCTGAGTGTGATCATCTGTGCATCCCTGTGACTCTGGCACTTGGAAGGAGAAGAAGACAAGGTTGAGGCTAGCCTGGTCTAAATAGCAAGTTCTAAGCCATCCAAGGCTTCACAGTAAGACCTCATCTTAAAAAACAAACCAAACAAACTGACACTTTGCACCCCCCCCCATTCCTTTCCACTTCAGCTGTTCTTAGAGGACCTTTTCATGGGGGTAGGGTTTCATGGGATTGGGGACATCATCCCTTTTGGGACCTTGAAAAGTAGGGGTTTCCCCGTATGGTCCAAGAGGGAACTGGGTGGTCGACAGAGCACAATGTCTGGGGTAAATTTAGAGTCAACCCTGTAAGCTGGACACTGTCGCATCCTCTCTCTCTGAAAGGGACTTCCCTGTTTTCCAAAGATTGTTTTGTCTCTGAGGCTGGGGACAGCATGGGACTGAAAGCACTGCTGTGTACGTCCCAGAAGCCTCGGGGATCATGTATCCTGTATCATCATTGGTGAGGTTCTCAGAAGTCACCTTCTTAGGACAGGGAGGCAACAAAATCCTGTATGGGTGAGTGACAGTCCCCATGACAAGCTGTGGGCCCGGCTGAGTCAACTTTAGAAGGTCTCATGTCCTGAGATTCTCTCAACAGATCAAGCATTGACTATCCATTCTTATAGCAGTCCCTTGCTTCTGAAAGCATCCTTAGCCCAGGTGTAGCCCAGGCTAGACACTGAGGTGTACTTCCCATCTTCAGAATTCTTCCTGAATGTTCAGATTTATTATTCCTGACCTACACCCTAGTTCTGAGATCTAGGATATCTCCTTGCCCAAGTGCTGGGGACTGCCCAAGTGTTCTCATGAGTGGAGACAGTGTCATCTTACAGCTCCTTCCATCCAAGGACACTACTGACTTCAGGGGCAGGACCTAGCTAGCCACCTCAGGTGCTCATATCTCCTAGCCTGGGTCTGTGGGTCCCAAATTAGTGTGTGTGAATGGGGACACTGGATGACTGGAAAGCACTGGAAGTGGCTCTTTCCCTGAAGCTGTACTGGGCCATCCCTGGCTCAGATGCAGCAGCTTCTAGCCCTGCCCTGGAAGCAGACGGCAAGCTCAGATTCCAAGGGCTGTCTGAGTTGAATAGTCTTAAAAACAGAGGGGCGCAAAGCCTGGCTGTGGGGGGTGGGGTGGGGGCACTGGACATCATCAGATCCAGCTCAGATCTTGGCCTCCCCATTCTCATAGGGCCTCATAGCTGGATCTTGGCTCTGGTTTTGCTAGACACACAGGCCATCCTCTGAGTCCCCAGCCGCAGTTCTGATGCAGTCTTTGGACCAAACTCCTTCAATACCTTCACAGTGCCCGAAGCATTGTCCTAAGGTCTAAAGATGCCTGGGAAAACCCAGCAGCTCTTCCCGCACCCGTTTAGCCCCCTTTCTGTGGAAACAGGAGAGGGAATTTTTGCCCTCTGTCCTCACCAGAGATAGACCTCACAGCTTTCTGAGGACTCCAGGCTGGTCTCACTGAAGGCCAGAGGAGGCAGATTAGGGTTCAGGTGCATAGTTGTTGATTGAGTCTTGGGTCCTTACTCCACTGCTATGGAATCAGACTTATTCCCTAAATATTCCCTTCACTAATGGTGCCCTGCAGTAATGGTCCCGCACGGGATAAGACGGCTTTGTCTACATGCCCATGCACAGGAGAGTGGGGAGGTGCAAACCGGATCCAGGGTTCTGGGGTTTTCAGAATGCTGTGTGTGAGTGGAAGAGACCCCAAGGAGGGAAGGGGCCCACAGAAGAGGCCCCACTGAAGCTGAAAGCAACAATATTTGCAGTCGAGGAGACTAGAGACACGTCTAGAAGCAGGGAAGGGAATGCGGCTCTCCCAGAAATGAGAAAAAAAGGGAGGCCCCAAGAAGAGGGGATGCCTGTTCACCCAAGCAGAGGGACAGTGCCAGGGGGAGTCACTCTCCTGGGAGAGGAACAGGCAGCAAAGCTGGACACGGCATTGGCATCGAGTCTGAGCTGGCAGGGAGGGGACAGCTATGATGGACCACTGCAGATTCTAGCTGACCAGGGCTGTCTGGCTTGCCTTGCAAGCACTGATGGATTTCTCATAAGAGAGTATGGACAATACAAGCAGCAGTTCCCCCAAATCGGAAATCAGTAGGCGATTGTTTGTGTGCTGGGTGGGGAGCCAGGGCCCTTGGCTTTGCCAGGCTATTCTACAGCCTAAAACATCACACACCGATGACCTCGGGATCTTGTCACAGGGCTGGCCCTGAAGGTATGGACTTTGGCATTGTTAGTGAAGCCCCTTTTGAGGGACGCTGTGTGGCTGGAGGATGACAGACATGGGGAGGAGGCAAGAACAGGTGGAGCTGAATTGGGACCCAGAGGTCCCTGCAGGTGGCCTTCCTCTGTCATTGCTGGGCACTACACCATGAAACACCTGTTTCCGAAGCCCACAGGGGCCCAGCAGGGGCAGAGGGGAGTCAGATAAAGTGGAGAGGGAAGCCCAAGCTCCCAGCTACCCACGATTTCTGGGAAGTGAGAAGCATGCTCTGCGCATGCTCAGTGAAAAGCTGTGCGGCCGGCCTGTGAATCCACGAACTAGAGAAAGAGCCTTTCCTGTCCCACTGCTCGCCCTCTTCCGGGCATGCTTGCTTCCTCCAGGCTGTATCTCAGGAGTCTGGTGTCCCGGAGAGAGCTCAGGCTGCCAGGGGCTGAACGTTCATTTCAGACTGAGCCCTCCAAGGGACATGTGCTGAGCCGATGCGGGGGGGGGGGGGGGGTGTGGTGGTGGAAAATCTGGAAAGAATGCTCGTAACCACAGTCTGGCTGGGGTGGAGGTGTCTCAGGACAGCCCCACTTCAGCGACCGCCACCAGCTGTGTTTACAGCTCTGGGACATAGGGAGGTTCTCAGAACAAAAATTTGGAGGCTGCGTGCCTCGTGAGTAAAACCATATGGAGCAGGTGTGGGCAGGAAATCAGGCTACAGGACTGGGGCCTTACAGGATGATGGAATCCAAGGCCCACCCAGGATCTGCTCTGTAGTCTGTCTCTTTCCCCAGGGGCAGCCTTCTGGAAGATAAGGAGGCTTGATCTCTGCTAGAGTCAGTGGTCAGTCGGAACTGTTATCTTTATGGGTTCCACTCCACGGCAGCCCATCTCCTCAGTCCAGTCCTTCATTCTGCAGGGCCTCAGCCTTCTTGCCTACTGCAAGGGGATAATGTCACTTCCCTCTCAGGGCCTTGCTATTGTGAGTGTATGGGAATCTGGATTGCTGGTACGTCAAACAGGACAAAGTTACAGAAGGGAACCATTTTCCCCCTGGAACTGTCCCTCAAGTATGGTCACTATTATTGTTAGCTTGGCCAAGCTCCACCTCACAGTTGCTGTCACTGTAAGTCAGCCTCTACCTTCTCTGCTTAGACATTTTCCCTCTGGAGCTCCTTGGCCAAAGGCGGGCATGGAGGTCCAGGGCACAGGCTAGGTCACCAGGCGGTCACTGGGCCTCCATGGAAGGCTGAGTTAGGGCCTTGATGCCAGCGTCCCTCTTCCAAGAGGAACAAGAGCTTCATGAAAGGTCGGTGCAGCTGGGAAGTTTAAAGGACTTTGGATTTTGGAATCCTGCATCCTCGCTTGGGGACTTAATTGCCGCGTGACCTCAAGGATCCTGGAAATGCTCTAAGCTTCAGGAAGCCTGTATGCAAGATGGGGTCTGAAGCCTACAAACTCTCTGGGCACATTTGTCATTTACTTCTAGTGTCCTATCCAAGTAGTCACAAGGACAGAGCCAAGATCAGGCTCGGTGTGGGCCAGGGTCAGGGCTCACTCCTGACTATGACTGTCTAGGGCCTGACCTTTTTCTCACCCTCAGCTCAGCTAAGGCAGCCTGGACACATGCACAGGGGAACCACCCAGGCTGGCTCTGTCCCCACTCATTAGCTCGGGGCAGCAGGCAGCCAAGGTAGCAGCTGCCAACATTGGCACTCCTTCCTCAGTCGTTGGCCAGGGGTCAGAATCTGTAGGCCATCTCCTAGTGTGCCCCCATCCGGCCCACTGGGGCATCCCCACCTGTCAGGACCACTGCCTTCCTGGTCCCTGCTGGGCTGTGACTGACGGGTCTCTTTGTGCCAGGCTGGAAGATAGGTGCTGGACACTGGACAAGTTAGGGGAGTCCTGGGGCCTGGGCACTGACCCAGCAGACCTGGGTGTGGAGTCTGCCTTGTGTAACACAGCTAGGGCTCTAAAGAACAGAGAGTTTCCATGGTGGAGAGCAAGCCAGACTACCAGACTTGTACCAACATGAAGGCCAAAGCTCATATCATGGAAAGACTGAGACTTAGAAGCCAAGGGACTGCTTGGCAGTCACACCAGAAGGTCGGGGCAGTGGGCCAGACTCTGGCTCTTCCTGACCCTAGTTTGACTTCTTCCCCTTGCCCAGTGGCTTTTTCTATTGGGTCTCATGTGCCCAGTGTGACTGCTGGCTGAGGACTCCCTTACCCTGTGTCTTGCATTAGACCTGCCAGCATTGCCCAAGGCTCTTCAAATGCTCCCACGTGAGCACAGAGAGGTGAAGCAACTTTCCCAGAGTCACACAGCAAGTGAGAACAGCATCATATCCATCCATCCTCCATCCATTCATCCATCTATTACTAGCTTCCAGCTTCCTACATTCCATAGGATTTTGTAATAGGGAAAATTGAACAAATGACCTGCTCGTGGAATCAGTGGGACCTGATGTACAGCGAGTGAATAATCCCATAAAGAGATTCCAGACCATCAAATAACCCTATTAAAAAATGGGGTAGAGAGTTGAACAAAGAACTCTCAACTGAGGAAACTCGAATGATTGAGAAACATCTAAAGAAGTGCTCAGCATCCCTAGTCATCAGGGAAATGCAAATGAAAACAACACTGAGATTCCACCTCACACCAGTCAGATTGGCTAAGATCCAAAACACAGGTGACAGCAGATGTTGGCGAGGATGTGGAGAAAGAGGAACACTCCTCCATTGTTGTGGGATTGCAAGCTGGTACAACCACTATGGAAAGCAGTCTGGCGATACCTCAGAAAATTGAACATGGTGTTACCTGAGGACCCAGCTATACCCCTCCTGGGTATATACCCAGAAGATATTTCAACATGCAACAGGGCCACATGCTCCACTATGTTTACAGCGGCCTTATTCATAATAGCCAGAAGCTGGAAAGAATCCAGATGTCCTTCAACAGAAGAATGGATACAGAAAATGTGGTACATTTACACAATGGAGTACTACTCAGCCATTAAAAATAATGAGCTCATGAAATTCTTAGACAAATGGATGGAGCTAGAAAATATCATCCTGAGTGAGATGACCCAATCACAAAAGAACACACATGGTATGCACTCACTGATAAGCGGATATTAGCCCCAAAACACACAATACCTAAGATGCAACGCATAAACCTCATGAAACTCAAGAAGAAGGAGGAAGACCAAAGTGAGGGTGCTTTTGTCCTTTTTAGAACGAGTATCAAAAGATTCAACAAAGCTCCCAGGATCTAAACCTCCAGCCTGAGAACAGACAGGGGCAAGCTGTCCTCTGAGAGGCTCTAACCAGCAGCTGACTCAGACAGATACAGACATCCAGAGCCAAACAGTGGATGGAGCTTGAGGACTCTTATAGAAGAATAGGTGGAAGGATTGTGGGCCCTAAGGAGATAGGAACTGCACAGGAAGATCAACAGAGTAAACGAACCTGAACCCTTGGAGCTCTCAGAGACTGAATCACCAACCGTGGAGCATACCTAGTCTACACAGATCTACCTCCATGGGCTGAACCTAGGCCTCCCTGCACATATGTTGTAAATGTGCAGCTTGGTTTTCATGTAGGTCTCAAACATCTGGAGTGGGGGCTATCCCAAAACATGCAGCCTGTATATGGAGTATGGTCTTCTAAAAAAAAAAAAAAACAGTTGTTCAGTTATTCATGGAATATTATTTTTTTATATCTCTTGTATTCAGTTTGCAACTACTTCATTGAGAATTTTTGTATGTATATTCATGAGGGATACTGGACTATAACTTATATATTTTTGTTGGGTTTACACTTGATTTCACTATTTCAATATTATTTGCTTTGTGAAGGAGCTTATTGTGGTTCTGAACTTTTTAAACATAACTCAAAAAGTATTGCTTGTTTGAAGGCTCTATAGAATTCTTGTATAAGTATATATGACCCTTGGTATTTTGCTTGTTTGTTTCTTTTCATTTTATTCTGTTTGAATGCTTTTTAAATTTTTTTGATTTGCTGAAAATAAAAATTATAAAAAAAAAAAAAAAAAGACAGAGCTGTGGTCTATGGTCCAATGGAGGATGCAAGGGGGAGATGCTGGCCTGGGAAATCAGGGGGCTCTTCTTTAAGGAGGTTGGAAGAGAAATACCAACACTTGGGGTGGGAGGGAACAGTGATTCTGAAAGAACTGGGAGATGTCCATTATGGCTGGAGCAAAGATAGAAAAGAAGGGTCACGCTGTTGAGAAGTTGGAGGGACCTAACCATGCTGAGCCTGGAGTTCTCGCTATCCTGGGGGCAGTGGGGAGACATGGGTTGCTTTGGTACTTTAGTGCCACAGTAGCAAAGGGACGCATGACTTAGGAGGAGGTTGGCAAAGGTGGAAGATTGGATGTGCCAAGAGGAGGTGAGCAAACAATACAGTTGCCTACCAGGAGGTGGAGACCTGTGGTCAAATTCAAGAGATGAAGAGGGCTTTGGCTCTCTTAGAGGCAGATTGGATAGGGCAGGATGTGATTCCTGATACCAGGATAGCAACGGGAAGACATGGAGAGAGTGTAGCCATGGGGGAGACTGAGGTGGACCAATCTCTAATGCTGTGAAGGAGACCCTGAGGAGAAAGGCCAGAGAGAAAAGTGAGAGTAGGGTATCCTGGAAGCCAAGAGAAAAGGAACTCTAAGACAGTGATGATCACCAGGGACTAGTGCCACCGGGAGACTGTTTTACACAGAGAATGTAGCCCATGAGGGACTCAAGGAAAGAATTATTGCCATAGAGTAGTGGGTAAGGATTGGAAGGTGGCTTAGACAGAGACCGGCAGAACCATAAAACAAACCACTGGACTGGCTGGGCTAGCAGCTGTGCCTGGGCTGGCTGGGGCTAGTGCCTACTGAGTGAAATGGTCTAAATAGTCTGTGGATTCCACTAATAAACAGATGAAAGAGTAGTTTGGGGCTTCCTGCCCCACCTACCACCCTGGCTATAAACCTGCCTACCAAGAAAACAGCAAGGCCAAAGAGGACAGGAATCTGAAACAAGAATCTCAGAATCCTCATCTGAGGTGAGCCAACATGGCCATGCAAAATACAGTAAGTCAAGCTGGATGACTAAACTCTGGACATCAGAGCCAGGGCAAAGTGCGGTGTCACATATGCATGCATGTATATGTATTCTGGTCTTATTGATGTATTGAGAAATAAAAATAATACATGTTTGAAGTGTATTCCATGATTTGACATACCTACTATGAATGATACCAGGTAATCAAGTTAACAGATCCACCCTTTCACGGTGATCCTTTTATGTGTATGTGGTGGAGATGCTTAACATTTCAAGTCTATAGTATAAAATTAACTATACTTGCCATACTGTATAGCAGATCCCCAGATGGATCCACCTTGTAGCTGGACGTTTGACCTCTCTGACAGACTTCTTTGATTGACATCTTCCTATTTTCCCCATCCCTAGACCCTGGCACTGCCCTTTAACTCTTTGTTTTGTGAGTCCAACGAGATTCCACATTAAATGAGATAATGTGGTATTTGTCTTTTTGTGCATGGCTTATCTCACTTAGCGTGATGTCTTCCATGTTAGATGAAGTTACCTACGGCATGTATGTGTGTGTGCGTGTGTATGAATGTGTGCACATATAATTATATAATTAATTAATTAATTACTTGTGTGTTTATAGCATGTATTGCGGTGTATGTGTGGAGGTCAGAGTCGGTTTCTCTCCTTCCACGTGCGGGTTCCAGGATTGAACTCAGATTGTTAGGCTTATGACCAGTTACTTTTGCCTTCTGAGCCATCTCACTTGCTCCAGTGCTGGCTGCCTCTTTGCTTTCTGGTAATAGCTTTCTCAAGAGGTGTAGGAGGGATGGCCTTCGAGTTCTGATTTGCAAGTCTGTGGTAATTAGTAGTGTTGAGCGCCTTTTCCTACACCTGTCTTCCACTTGTATGCCTTTTAATTTACTATTTTATTTTATTGAGACAGTTTCATGCAGCCTGGGCTAACCTTGAATTCACTACGCAGCCAAGGATAATCTTGAACTTCTGATCTTCCTCAGTGGCCAAGTGCAGATCTTACAGGTGTGCACCATCAATGCTGGGTTTATGTGGTGCTGGGAATCAAAACCAGAGCTTTGCGCATGCATGCAAGGCAAGCAGTCTGACAACTGAGTTACGATCCCGGTCTGTTAGTGTGACTTCCTTGGGAAAGTGTCTATTCTGGTTCTTTGGGTGTGTGCCAGCCTGTGTGAATGAGCATATGGGTGTGTGTTTCCATACATGTATGTGTGTGCATCTGTGTCTGTGTGTGTGTCTGTGTGTGTGTCTCTGTGTATATGTGTGTCTCTGTGTGTATGTGTATGTATGTATGTATGTGTGTGTGTGTTTGTGTGTATGTCTGTGTCTCTGTGTGTGTGTCTGTGTGTGTATGTCTGTGTCTGTGTCTGTGTATGTGTGTATGTGTCTCTCTCTGTGTATGTGTGTCTCTGTGTGTATGTGTCTGTGTGTCTGTGTGTATGTGTGTCTCTGTGTGTGTATGTGTGTATGTCTGTGTACATGTGTGTCTCTGTGTGTATGTGTGTGTATGTGTGTCTGTGTGTATTTGTGTGTATGTCTGTGTCTCTGTGTGTGTGTCTGTGTGTCTCTGTGTGTATGTGTGTCTGTGTGTATTTGTGTGTATGTCTGTGTCTCTGTGTGTGTGTGTCTGTGTGTCTCTGTGTGTATGTGTGTCTGTGTGTCTGTGTGTGTTTGTGTGTATGTCTGTGTGTGTGTGTGTGTCTCTGTGTATGTCTGTGTGTGTGTCTGTGTGTCTCAGTGTGTATGTGTGTCTGTGTGTATGTCTGTGTGTGTGTCTGTCTCTCTGTGTGTGTACGTGTGTCTGTCTCTCTTTTCTGTGTGTGTGTGGTGTGCTAGTGGTGGTGCTTGAGGATCAAACCCAGGGCTTGGTATATGCTATTCAAGCCCTCTACCACTGAGGTATACTCCCAGCCTCTTCGACCACTTTGAGTTTTATTTCTTTGTTTTTTTTTTTTTTTTAGACAGGGTCTTACTGTGTATCCCTGGCTTGCCTGGAACTCTCTTTGCAGACCAGGCTAGCTGGAACTCCCTGAGATCTGCTTGCCTCTGCCTCCCTGTAGCTGGGGATTAAAGTTGTGTGCTACCACAGCAGGGCCTTTTAAAAAATCGAGTTGATTTTCTGTTCCTGGGATGTGTAAACTCTCCATATGCTTGGGGCATTGGCTCCTCATTAGATGTGTGGTTTGCACACATTTCAGACCATTCTGCTTCTTCATGTCAGTGGTAGTTTTCCTCTGCTATATGGAGGTTTTCGGTTTCTTGTTTATTTTGCTTTTGTTGCTTATACTTTTGATGTCAAATTAAAAAAAAAATTCATTGCCAAGACCAATGTAAGGATCCTAGGGAAAACTGTTTACTCCTAGAGCTTAACAGTTTCAGATTTTACATTTGAATGTTTATAATTAAAAAGAAACATATTGAAATATTCATATGAAGAAAGGCTTTAGTGGACTTCTTTATCGCTTGCTTTGTTCTGTATTGTAATCAGACCTGGGAAGGAAGGCATCAAGTTCTTTCTAGGGTTTAGGGAACAGCTCTAGGGTCTTCGGAATTCTTGGTCCTCCCTGTGGGATTTCTACCTGGGGCTTGGGGTTCGCACTGAAAGCCATCTCTGGGTCCTGGCAGCTGGGCCTTCATTTCCCAGAAGCCCTCCTTCTCCTTTTCATTTGCATCTCATTAGCACCACTTGGAGCTGCTGGCAGCTCAGCCTGGAGCTCTGGGACCAGGCTGTAGCCTGGCACAGGCCCCACTCCCATCATGAGAGGGGAGTAGGGATGCACGTCCCGACTTTCTACCCTGCATGCTGTGCCATTGGGTCAGAGGGACTAGGATGTTCTCGGCTCTTGACACTCTCATTCGGGATCCTGTTCCCTAAGCTCCCTTCCTTTGCGTGTTCCCATAGCAACAGGGTGATGGTGCAGGGGTCTTTGGAGCAACACAGTCATCCAACTACCCTCCCTTCCCAAGCCCAGGCTGGATGGTGACAAGCAGGGCTTCAATCTCTTGAGATGATCAGTGATAATTGGTTTATGGAAATAGCTAAGAAGTTGAGGGATGCTCCCAGTAGAAACCAGTCTCCCGCCAAGTCAGCTTTCTGCCACCTGTCCTTCCCTGGTTCAGAAACAGAGCTGGGGGAGGGGAGGGCAAGAAGCTAGACTGGGGCTGGTGGGGTTTTTCTGGGGAAACCTGTTGTTCTCCAGCAGAGCCTCAGTGCCCACTTTCCCTGTGGGAGAGGAGATGTGACAGGGCTGCTTGTCATCCTGGCCCATTGGTCTGTGTGCATTGTTGGAGAAATGGAGAATGAGACGTGAGACCTGCAAGAAGCCTCAGCTCTGAGGACAGACAAGAAACATACGTGTTGTCATGGCAAGGGGATCTACTCTGGTGGCCGCCTGGAGGAGGAATGCTTTGAAGGTTAAGTTTTAATGTTTGTGCACACGAGGGCAGAGACAGGTATTCTCCCAAGGGGCTGAGCAGGGGCCAGGAAGTAGCAATCAAGGGTGCAGGTAGGGTGGTGTCAGAAGGAACGGTGGAAAGTCGCAGATGCCAGAAAGTCTCCTTTCTAGCAAAATACTAATGTTCAGCCCCCAGAGGGAGGGCTGTCTGGCTACCATGTTCCCTCATATGCTCTTTGAGGAGAACTGGGGCTCATGAGATGGGCAGAAGACATCATATGACAGGCCCGATCCACCGGGGAAAGTGAGCATGCGCAAAGGCCCTATCCACTGGGGTAAGGGAGCATGCGCAAAGAGCAGCCGGGTTCGTGTGTGTGTGTGTGTGTGTGTGTGTGTGTGTGTGTGTGTGTGTTGCACTAAAGGACCATGGCAGAAATGGCTAGAAAAGGTGAGGCCCCCACGGGAGGATAGCTACAAGCAGCGTGACCGCTTAGGGCCCCCAAAGCCAGGAGAGGCAGACCCCAAGTCTTTCTGCAACAGGAGAGTGAGGACTTGAGAAAGCTGCACAAAGATTAAAGTAGGCAGAAAGCCAGTTGGCAGAGAAAGACTAGAAGTCCTTCCCTCCCAGGCTCAGGTTTCAGAGCATTCCAGGGGGAAAGCCGGGTCTATACTCATGGGATGTAAATGACCAGTAGAAGGGTAATTAGCACCTGCTGAGTTTTTCTGTTTGCTTTTCCAGCTCTCACGCACTCTTCTGGGTGCTGTTTCTTTTTCGAACTATGTGTCCCTAGTTGCTCCCCACCTGCTGGGGACAACCGTCTAACGTCCTGGAACTCAGATCCCGGGCTGGTAACATTCCCCTGGACCATCCCTACCCCACACTGAACACAGCCTGGGCACCACAGACAAGGGCCTTGCCCCCCCACCCCCCGTGAGGTCAGGGCATGCTCAGCCCTGGGAGCGGCCACAACGCAGGGGACAGGACAGGCCTCTCATTTGCGCGGGAGCACTCAGTTTCCAAATGTGCATCAGATGGTTCTGTTCACACCCCCATCCCCAGCCCCACGCAATCTCCCCAGGTACTTACATCACCACGTAGGGCCGCGGTTCAGAGCCATCCTTGCAGGCAGGAAGGTTGGTAGCTCCATACAGAGTGACCGTGACTGTCTCCTTATTATGGGGAGCCAGGTAGTTGGTGTCAGGATGTGGGTTCTGGGGGGTATCCAGACGGTCCTGTGGTTCTTCGGAACCTATGGGGGAGTCGGGGCTAAGTCGACTCTTCTGATGGAACATTTCTGTTTACTGTTACTGGCAACTCTACCAGGCAGGTCAACGCTTTTGACTGTATAATTTACAAAACAAAACAAAAATCACGAAGAAATTTCCTTAAAAATGGCGGTGCACACTATAGAATCCCAGCCCTCAAGAGGCAGGAGGATTAGAAGGGCCAGAAGTTCAAGGTCATCTTTGGCTCCTCCAGTTTGAGGCTAGCCTGGGCTACATGAGACCTTGTTACAAAACAACAAATGGGTCAGTAAGTTGGCTCAACCCTTGCTATGCTGTGAACCTGATGACCTGAGTTGAACTCCGGAAACCCGTGGTCGGAAGAGAAAAACTGACTTCTAAAAACCTTTCCTCAGATCTCCACGCACATGCTATGATGCTCGTGCTCTTGTACTCACCCACACATACACAATAATAGTAAATAAAAATGAAATGATTGGAAAATACGAAGTTTACAGTTCAGATGAGACTATGATTTTGTGTTGAGCAGGAGACTGGGTGCGGCCCATGGCCTGACTGACCAGGACCTTTTCCTCTCTGTAACATGGCCCTGCTCGCCCAACTACAGAACAGTAGCCTAGGAAGCCATTTTCTCTCTACCTCTGTCTCACACACTGCATAGCCTTCAAAGTTTCTCTTGCTTCTTCCTTAGCCTTGGTGTGCCCCCTCCCGCAGCAGAACTCAGCCCCCCTTAGTTTGCAAGCAGGCCGGCTGTCTGTCTGTCTATCCGCAGGCTGCCTCCGCTCCTGCATATACCTCTGTAACTCTTCCAATGCCACGTGCTCCTCAGGTCCTAGTGACCTCCACCTTTCTTCTTTCCTATTCCTTTACCTTAGGCCACCTGTGTCATCTCATATCCACCTTACAGGACAATGAGGGCTGGGACATGAGAGGAAGCAGCACTCTGCCCTGCCCGCCTGACTCCTAGCACAGGAAGAGGAGGCAGCATGGCTTAGTCCTGGATACATCTGGGAATGCTACTTCATTCAGATTCTCAGGACTGTGGTACTGTATGGGTGACCATGGCAGAAGCCACGACTCCCTTAATCGTCCCCAACACCCCTTCCCTACCTCATCTTTGTCCTGGTATTTCCACCGCCTGGGCAGCTCTTTCTGGAAGACTTCAAACCCTGCATCCCCTGTCCCATCCCTCACTTGCTGCAGGCTGTGGTCCCTGCCTAACAAGTTGTCTCATTAGGAGGTGAGAACAGGGCTTCCCAGTCCTACACATGCCAGCTCTGTGGAGACTTCGCCTCTTCCTATGACTGAAGATTGAACCTGCCCCCTCCCCCAACAGGGCTCAGCAGGGCCTGTCACCATCTGCAGAAGTGTTGATGAGAGTTACCTCCCCACCACACACACATGGCAAGGGTAGGGGGAAGGGAGGAGAGCCCTGCTGGTGGAGGAGGGGGAACATTCACAGACCTCTGCCTCCCCTAGATCAGAGGACTTCCTTCTAGTGTACTGCCATAACCAGCGGTCACCCAGTAGGTTTGTTTTCCTGTTCTGGTACAGGAGTAACAGCAACTGACAAGCCAGGAGACCTAGGTCTTAGCACCTCTGTCCCTTCTGAGCCGCTCCCTCCCAGAGCCGTTTCCCTGCACACCAGTGGGAACGTCTAGAAGGATTTATGACTCAGCTTTTCCAGGGCTTGGTGTGACTAAGGTTCCCTGAAGTTAGGCTAGGAGAGGTAACTGATGTCCCTTGTACTGCCAGATGGATACCCTGGCTGCCGCAAGGGTACAAGCCTGCCCTGGCATTCTGGGGGATACATGAATGAGGGCCTCTTATCATGACACTTGTCTAAGGGTTTCCCTGAATCCTTAGCAGCCCTGCAGGCCATCAGGCCTCTGCCAGGTCCACAGATTGGATGTCTTCCTTTCCTGTTTCCATATGCCCCTCTCAGGACAGACTTCCAGGAAACATAGCTTAGAGAGAGCTGGGTGGGAACTGCTGCTGCCCTTGTGTCCTGGAGGCCCGGCTGTTAGTCAGGTACCTCCTGGTGAAACCTGTAGGCATGTGCCATGGGTGTGCTGGGCCTAGGGCCTGTAAGGCTGGGTATCCCAAGGTATGGATAGCATGTAGAGAGGACAGGCGGTGAGCCAGGGCTGCCAGTCTTCACCTTTGCCTCTTTCCTGCATCAGGACCACTGTACTCTGCCTGCCTCTGCCCCTGGTCACACTGAAGAATTTGTGAAGGAATAGTATATCTATATACCTATGCCAATATCGACACCGCTACCTACATTCACAAGGTTACAAGGTGAGGAGAAAACTGTGAGTGAGACTGCTGACCTTGGGCAGAGAATCTTTTTCCGTGAGAGCTCATCACAGCTCTTAGGCCCTACTCTCGCTCACCCATGCAATGATACTAAGGTGCAGAAACCAGCAGACTACAGTCTCACATAGCACAGACAGCAGGCTGGAGGTAAGCTCAAAGTCTGCTAATTTCCAAGCCAAGTTCCCTTAGCCACCCCTTAAGATTTGGGCCCTGGGCAGGATTGAAAGATGCTGATCCCAAGGCCTTGCTTATCCAGGCACATAAACTTGTCCTTCACAAGCTAGGGCTAGCTGGTTGATGTCCTAGGGAATCCCAGAATGCTCGTTGCTTGGGGCAGCATTGGATGTGTGAGGAAGTGTGAGCGCAGGAGGGGAGGAGCCTCAGATAAGCCGAGGCTCATGGAGGGGGATGGGAGTGGGGGTTCAGGTGGTTCTGCCAGAGACTGGAATGAAACAAGACTCCTCTTCTATCCTATCCTGTCTTCCTAGCAATCTGGGAAGCCATGGGAAGCTATGAAGCCCAGATCGCTCTTCCAGAAGGGTCCACATCTGACAGCACACCAGCTAGAGGCACCACACTGAGTCTTCCAGAGGGAGGCTAGGCTGAGAGGGTGTGGTGACTCCCATATGCCACTTGGGCAAATTATTAGACTCTGGCAGGTGTTGGGCTTAAAAATGGTCTCTCAGGCCAATGCGATGGCTCAGCAGGTAAAAGTTCTTGCTGCGTAAGCCTGCTAACTTGAGATGGATCCCATAAACCACATACAAAGCCAGATGAGGGGACATGCATCTATAATCTTAGCACTGCTGAGGTAAGATGGAAGATGAAGACAAGAGAACTCTCCAGAAACTCACAGGTCACTCCCCTGGCATGTGGGACGGGCAGAAACAAGAAGAGAGATCTTCCTTCGGAACAAGATAGGAGGACACCAGTTCCCAAAAGTTATTCTGTGACCTCCATGCACACATGCGTGTGGACGCACACACACACACTCTACCTCCACCATCAACACCACCATCAATGAAAACAGTACTTCACCTCCCTAGCTTTAATGACCAACCTTGCCTGGGCACTAGGATAGCCCGTAAGGCCCCTTTGTATTCAGGGAAAGGGCTCAGGATATGAGACCTCTCCCCTCGTTTCATGCTTCTTTACCTAGGCTCATTTCCTGGGTTACTATGCCTACCCGAGGGCTTGTAGCCTCAGGATTTACTGATAACGGCAGAAGTTACAGTGCCTGACGCAGGAATGCATTTTCACACGGTGACAGAGGGATGAGACGCAGCTCAGTGGGAGAGCACATACTTATTGCGTACAAGGCCCCAGGCTGGCTCCTCAGCTCCACAGAAACATGTGCAAAAGGTCAGAAACCACAGGGAAAATAACTGGCAGGTTTGATTACAGTTTTCAAATATTCAGGCTGAGGAGCTAGCTCACAGGTAGAGAACCTACCTGCCATGCACAAGGCCCCTGAGTTCAATCTTCAGTATGGTGGTGGTGGGGAAGGGAGTGCAGAGGGGCACCTTAAAGTGCAGACATAACCAAGCTTGGTGCCTCAAGCCTGTAATTCTCTCCCTCTGAGGAGGATCAGTACAGCTCTGAGGCTTGCCTGGTCTACATATTGAGTTCCAGGCCAGCTAGGGCCATATAGTGAGACCCCGTATCAGAAAGCAAAGAAAAAAAAAAGAAAGAAAAAAGATGATTAATAAAGCAGTATTAATATTTCTAATGCGCTAAGAGCTCTGGAATTTAGAAATATTACCCCAATAGAAAAAAGTTACAAGCTGAGAAGAATGGCCAAAGAAACAAAATGAGGGGACTGAGTGTGTCACTATGACCCAGTGGGTAAAGTTCTTGCCAGCACAACTTTATTGAGCACCTACTATATGCCAGGCATTCTATTATACAGCAGAATAATATTATATTATATAGTAATAATCAAAATCTAAGAAAATAAAAAAGAGCCAAAAAAATCCGAAAGCTATTTGTTCTAGGGAATCTGACAGTCATACAGACATGCATGCAGGCAAAACACCAATGCACGTAAAATTAAATAAAACTTAAAGAAAAAGAAAAGTTACTTCAGCAAGGAGAACAGTTAAGGCACTGGAGGGGACACTAGGCCAGGCAGAGGGAGGAAGCAGAGCTGAGAGGAGGTCTCTAAATGCTGCAGACACCCCACATTTGCTACAGGGATTTCCTTCACCCTGCCTCCAGCCTCATAACTCAAGACACCTTGAAAGGTCAGAGCCAACCTCAGGGCACCAGCACTGGGCTTGTGCAGAGTGAGGAGGGGTGGAGTTCAGATCTGCAGCATCCACATAAAAGCTGGGCACGTGGCAGCCTGATTCTGTGTTCCCGGTGCTGAGATTGGGGGCCGAGGATGTACAAGGGCATCCTAGCTCTTGAGCTCACTGGGCAGCCAGCCAGCCTCCTCAACCAGTGAGCTCCAGGTTCGCTGAGAGACCCTGCCTCAAAAAAAATATGAGGGAAAGTGACAAAGGAAGACACTCGATGTCTCTCTCTGGCCTCCGTGCACACACACATGTACATAGACCGGCGCGCGCACACATGCACACACATCAAAGAAATATGATTATGTGATACTGTGGAGGGTGTTCTTAGCAAGCACCCGTTACCTCTGGTCTGTCCTTGTAGGTAAATGACACAGTCACAAGTTTAGGTTTTGCCACCAAATGAAAGGGGAAGGTATGTGACCCTTCCGCTGAACAGCCAGCATTCCTGGCTCTGGGCCCCTCCTGGTAGGTTCTTACCATGCTTCCACAGCTCTTTATTGAGCACCTATTCTGTCCCATGCACTGTCCTAAGTGCGGGGAGTACAACAGTGATCAAAACAGACTCCCCCCAAACCCCTGAGGTGAGAGGAGGGGCAGGGGAACATCCATCCGTGCAGCAGGGATTGCACAGTGGCTGATAGACAACATTTGTGGGCTTTCAGGTAAGGACAAGCCAAGTCAACCACCACCTTGGGGTACTGCATTTCATCTCTGAGAGCCTCAGAACAGAACATCTAATCGCCACCGCTGTCGTCTGAGATCACACAGCTGTTACAGACTCTGCCACAGCCTCACCTTTGTCTTTTGTCGTCCCATCCTCTTGGGGGCAGGATTGTTCACTTAGCAATCTTGGGGGTTAGTATCCGCTCTGAGAATGGGCAGGGGATCAGTCATGGGCCTCACCAGCCAGCAGGCCCAGGTACCTTGCTTGAGTCTTCACCCAGCAATGCGGTCTCCTGGGTGCCACACACTGCTTCGGGGGCAGGACTGGGTAGGGGATGTTGAGTGGGAGGATGCAATCTGGATCTTTCTCAGAAGTGAGAGATCCTGTGGGTGGAGGTGCCATGGAGTATTTGGGCCATGGCCAGCCAAGCAGGGGCTTAGGGAACGGATTCCTGGCAGCCTCAGGAGGGTGAAGTGGGGTGATCCTTGTTCTGCCCAGTCCTGGGAAAGTACAGAGTTTTCCATGTAGCTGGATCACCTAGGCAACGCTGTATGACATCACAGGACAGAATCAGTCACACAGACGCAGTGCAGCAGGGTGAAGTCAGAAGCCCTCCGCCCTTTCCCCTGAACTGCCTGGTGACCAGTCCCTGCTGTACTGTTCTTGGTGACTGTGACTGGCTCACCACACTGTGTGTCCAGTCCCTTGTTTCTATCACAGCATAGAAGGCCCAATCACTACCCTCAGAGACGATGCAGTGAAGTTCTATAAGTAGTCACCTAGTCTCTCTGGGTACTTAGTGTCTTCCTTCTGCCTAGCAATAAACAATGGGGAGATGGCTCAGTGGGTAAAAGTGCCTGCCTTGTAAGCACGGGGACCCGAGTTCAGATCCGTAGCACCCGTGTAAAAAGCAGGGCACCCCGGCATGCACCTGTAGTCAGCACCGGGAAACGGTGGTAGGTGGCTCTGAACTCAGCCACCAGCCTGGCCCAGGTGCAGTGAGGGAATCCAGTTCTGGCCTGAGACTGAGAAAGAGACCTGACATCAACCTCTGACTTCCACATGCACAAGTGTGGACTTGCACGTCCACCACGTGCACACAACTCCCCGCCCCTCACCACCCTGAACATGTTCACATGCACACACCACACAAAATAATCATTACAAAACTGGTTTCTTCTTGGAGGGTGGTAGGACTATGGGGAGGGAATGGAAAAGGACTGAAACATATATTGCTGGTGACATACTTTTAAAAAGAATCACTAACATTTTTATGTGTATCGTCCGCTTGCATGGCTGGGTACCCCATTGTGTGCATTGCTTGTGGAGGCCAGTAGGACACAGTGGGCAACAAGAGGGCTCAAGTAGACAGAGGTGGTTCAAAGTCAGTCTCTTTCCTCCTTGGGTCTCCCCACCCCCAGGGGCAATCTACCTGTACAAGTCCCAGGACAGTGTCTCTCTGTCTTAGAGACCCCAGCCAGACCTCCCTCCTCTCCTCAGTGCCTGGCTCTCCTACCATCTCCATTTCTTTCCCCTTCTGCAGAGAGACAGGGTTAGATGAGGTAGCAAATACAGGTAGGGTGCTTTTTGGAGCAAACCACTCATAGCTCTGTGACTCTAGGTAAAATACTAACCTCTCTGGGCTTTAGTTCCGTCCCTCATACCATGAGGAATCAGAGCCGCTCTAGGAACTGACTGAGACAAAATAGAAAGTGCTTAAGTGCTCACTCTGGAGCTTGGACTTGGTTTTGCCTAGCAGACAGGGACTGGAGAAGTAACAGATGTCTGCAGATGCCAGCCATATACTTCTAACCTGGGGCTTGGTTGTCACACACTCCCCCAGATACCCTAGCCCATTCAGTTCCATTTCCAGGCCTGTTCCCATGGTCACAGCACCACCACCCCCTTTCCTTATCTGTAGGGTCTGACTCGGGACCCTCCTCCCAGGAGGTTCTGAAGGAAAGCAGCCTCCTTTGTGCATGGAAACGGCTGCCTTAGTGTGTATGGCTTTGGGGCAGCCCTTATGCTGTGTTTAATCCTCGCGGAGAGGGGGCTGGGGGCTTAGCAAACGTCACTATTCCTCTCTAGGTTTTTACTTTGACAGTTGTCAACTCAGGCAGTTCCCTGACAGCATTAATTCTTCCCAGGCCTGCTGGTGTATGTATACAGTAGGCGCTCCCTTGGTGGCTGAAAGAAGTAAGACCGTGCAATGATCCTGTGCTCTGACAGTGCCAATTCCTTAGTCATGCTGGCCAAGCCTCCAGAGGCTGCCCTGACCTCACATCACCTAGAAGTCTGAGGCTCTGAGTTTCTGTGGAGATCTTTGGACTTTCCTTTGCTTCAGTTATAGCTTCAATAGGCTCATGCGAAGCCTGTTCACATTCTCTGTTAAAATGGTGTCTGAGTCTATGTTTTAGTCCCTGCAGTCACACTGTGCTAGGGACATCCTATTAGGGTAGGTCTGTGGTTCCAGCTTGTCTTCTCCTCCCCTCTGTCTTTGGGGAGGATGGACTATTGGGTCCCTCTGTAGGGCATCGTGTTCCTTCTCACCAAAGAACCTGAAGACAGAATGGACCACTTCCTCCTCAACAGCTCTGGCAAGGAGGCAGGCGAGCATCTTGCAAGGCAGTCTGAGTCTCCGCTAGTGTCGCTTAGGATATGGGTGTCTCTCATTTGAACCTCACATCCTTTCTTCCTCTTTTCCACCCTGCTCTGTACCCCAGTAAGTGATCCTCAGCTATGATCACACTGGGTTCCACTTAGGTTGGGCTTCCCTGAGGCACTGCAGGGGTCTGGAAAACTCCATCCCCGTTGTGGGTTGTAGCCTTCCACCCACAGCTACCCAGGTTGCTGTCCCAGAAAGCTGCCCTTTGGGCTAACCTCATGTTCCAAACTCTTGCCTTTCAAGCCTGGGGTCACAAGGATGATTGATATGACAATCCCACCTTGTTCCTCTTAAACAGGAGGCAGCTGCTCTGTGAGCCCTTCTTGTAGGCCTATGCTCTTGCCTGAAATCCTACAAAGATCACAACCACCCTCTCCCTGGCACCTCTGTACATCTCCGCATTTAATGAACATAATCCTATGAGTGGGGTCTCCGGCCAGCAGCCCTAAGTACACTGTGTCTCAGTTAAGCCTTGTGTTGTGATCCTTGTCATTCTCTTTGTTAGGAAAGACAGGTGCTCTGAGGAAATAGACCTATTTAAGGTCACTAGCTCTGGGCTGGTGAGATGGCTCAGCGGTTAAGAGCACTGACTGCTCTTCCGGAGGTCATGAGTTCAAATCCCAGCACCCACATGGTGGCTCACAACCATCCGTAATGAGATCTGATGCCCTCTTCTAGGGTGTCTGAAGACAGCAACAGCGTACTTACATATAATAAATAAGTAAAAAACCTTTGGGCCGGAGCAAGTGGGGCCGAAGTGAGAGGTAAAAGGGAAGGGGAAAAAAAGTTACCAGCTCTGAAGATAGAGCTGGGATTTGAGTCTAGGCCTGATGGCTGGGACTCTCTGAGCATGTGTGGCAAGACCTGTTGCCTTCTCCTTCCTTTTAGGAAAAGGAGTCACATTCCGATTTGTCTTTCAAAACCAGGGTAACATGGACAGGGTTAGGACCAGACACAATGGTCTGTGGGTTGTTTTTGTTGTTACTGTTTTATGCTGGGGATTGATCAGAGAGCATAGTAGGTAAACTCTCTAGTACTGAACTACGCCACAGCCACAGCTAACCTTCTGAATGACAGCAGGCAGATGGCTCTGTGACCTCCAAGCTAGACGATGGCATCAAAAGTGAACAAGTGGTATGTCTTGGAGTCTCATCTGAGCAGAGCGCATGGCACCTACCCAGCACTAACAGATCATTTTCCCCTGTCCCCAGCTGGTAGCGGCAGGACATCTGAGCTGTAGCTGGTAGTAGTTATGTGGCCTTGGTCCAGTTTTAGCCAAGCCCTGTGGATGCAAGCTGCAGGGACAGGACCCACTGGCCATATTGGCTACAGTTAACAGTAGTAGTCCAGGAGACTACTTCTGCCTCTCCTCAGTGCCTTAGTATGCACAGGAAACCTTAGGGAACCTCAGTAAATAGACACTGGGCTGTCTGGGTGTGTCTATGACAATCTCCGTGACTATGTCGCATGGCCGCCTGTTCTTGTAGCCTCTAGTCCCCAGAACAGTTCTGGCAAGCAGTAGCAGATAAGCAGGAGAAAGTTCAGCTATGACATATACGATGCCTTGGAATCCATAGGATGCACCTTTAGCCCTGGCCCGCTGTAATCCCTTTGACCTTAGAAACCTCAGTAGCCTCATCAGCTAATCAGCTGAGCTGGCTGACTCCTGCCAGAGAATGGAGCCAGGAGGAACTAGATAGCCCAGAAAAGGTTTCCCTCACCTTTCTACCAGTGTATGTGATAGAGAGCACCCATGGCCCTGGCTTTGTCTCCAGCAGACATAGGAGTGACATGTTGGTTAGCTCTGCTCCCATCTGCTTAGCATGCACCCTGATTGATTGCCCTGCTGGAAGATTCTTCTCAGTGTTGAGTAACCAGAGCTCTCATCTGAGGCAGCTCAGGCCCCACTGTCAACTCATAAATCACTTTGCTAAAGATGCAGCGTGGCTTTTGAACATTTTTCTTCTAAAAGAATCGATAACTCGTTAACAAGCGATTGAATAAAGGGTAAGCGAGGAAGCTGCCTGCTATTCCCTTCCATTAGGAAGGGGCAGAGGTGGTGGGTACCCTGCCAAGGCGGAGGGTGTCTATTTACTAAGCACGAGGCTGTTGTTGAGCAACCAGTCTTCAGTGTGTGCCTGTGCCTGCTCAGCCCTAACTCTTCCAACAGTCTGGTCTGCATGTCCCAAGAATGTCCGTCTCTCTTCACTCCATCTCTACTTTATACCCATGTTCCAGGCCCTTCTGAGTAGCCAATGGCATCTTCAGCCTTGAGGATTTTATATATGCCGCTCTATCTACCTGATGGCCCCTCTACGGCTGAAGTCATAGACAGATGACCACCATCAAATCTTCCCTGAAATCTGCCCTCTCCTTTCCCCACATAAAGGCATCAGACCCACAACTCATAGGGATCCCCCTCCCAAAGCTCATGAGCCTCCATCTAGTCCTCTAGGACAGGGTCTGTCTTCCTTGAGGGCAGGGACCAGGCCTGGTGAAGCTGTGTCCCAGGGACCAGCAAAGCACAGCAGAGTTTGTCTGAGGTAGGTGCTTGGCGAGTGAGAAGCGTCGGCTCGGAATCCCTCCCTCCCCTCTTCTGCTTTAGCCTGGAATGGTGACTGGAATGGTCTGTTTCTCTAGTGTGGTACCTCTTGATGCCTCTCTATAGTTCCTATTTATCAATGATTGTTGTTGTTTTGAGACAAGTCCTTGCTATATAGCCCTGGATAGTCTAGAACTCCCTACATAGTCCAGGCTGGCCTTGAACTTGTGGTGCTTCTATTACCACTGCCTCCCAAGTGCTGGGATTATAAATATGTACCACCATGCCAGATCCTGTAGTTCTCACTTTAAAGACAAGGAAACTAGGGCTAGGAATGTACCTCAAGTGGTAGAGTGCTTGCCTCTATCAACGTATCTATCAACATATATAATGTTCTATCCACAGTACTGCATAAAACTGGGCATGGTGGCATAGGCCTGTAATCCCAGCACTTAGGAGGAAAGGCCAAGAAGGATATAGCATGCTTAAACCAAGGCTGAGTTACATGTTAAGAAGAGGAGAAGGAGAAGGGGAAGAGAAGGATACTGAAGCCACACCGAAGAATTTGTATTCATCCCAGCACCCTCCCTTACTGAAATGCCTATAGGTATTCTGGGAATCGTGGGACAGTGGAAACCAGAGCACCCATCCCAGGACAAGTCTTAAGGTTAGCTCCGCAGTCAGGATGAAACAGAAGGTCTAAGGGGCTCGGGTTATAGGAAGCCACTCATTCAGGCAGCCTGGACCTGGCCGGAATGGCTCTCTCAGACCTCCAGCTCAGCACTGGCTACTCCTGCCCACATTGCCTGCTGCCTCCACCAGAGAGCAGAGCCTTTGGCCCTAATCTCATTTGAGGCCATGAAATCACATTTGCAGTGTGTTAATGCAGCATGGGGCTGGCCCAGCTGTCTTGTCTCCTGGCAGAGAGAAGAGCCTAGAAAGCCATCTCGCCGGGAGGGAAGTCTCTTCAGGAACACCAGGAGACAGAAAGCAATTATCCTTTAAGAGGAAGATTAAAATAATGTCTACACTCGCCATGCTCACCCAAGGGCCTTAGCGCCATCCAGCCTGCAGTGGCTTGGGGCAAGCTTTCTGCTGGCCGGGGAGGGGGTTTGGGGGGAGGAAGGGAAGCCATGACCAGACTCTCGCCTGCCCCCAGATCACTGCCTCCCCAGTAGTCTCTAAGTTCCCCAAAGAAACCAACATGTCCCAGGCCCCATGTCCTTGCCCCAGCTGTCCTCTGCTTAGAATATAGCCTCTGAGGATCCCAGCTTCCTAAGCTATGTGCTTTTATGTGATTCGCATTGATCCTCAGTTCTGTCAGGACATCTTCCCCGGTCATTATGACTCAGGAATGGAGCTGCATAGGTGAAGTCCCACAGCTGAAGGTCAGCAGAATTAGAACTTTCTGTTATCTACCTTCTTACCTTACCGCCCTGACTCAATCCATTCTGCTTCCATTTGTGTGTGTGTGTGTGTGTTTGTGTGCTTGCATGCTCTATGGCCATGGAGTCAATCAACCTTAGATTAAAAATATTTGAAAACATAGTTTCTGGATTGGCATACTTGGCATGTTCAAGGCCTGGGTTCAACCTCTGGCGCCCCAAGAATAATAAAATAAAAGTACATCTGAACTGAAGGTATAGACTTTTCCTTGCTATGAATTTCCAAACAATACAGTACAACAATTATCTACAGTGTTCCAGCATTCCATTAGATTTTACAAAAAATCTAGAGATGAATTAAAGTTTATAGGAAGAGCCAAGTACAGCTGCATACTCCTCTTGTAAGCCAAACATTTAGGAGGCTGAGACAGGAGGATCACAAGCTTGGGGATAGCCTGGGATGTCTAGTTAGACCCTATCTCTTACTATTACTAGTACCATTAGCAATACTACTAGTAGTAGTACTACTAGTACTAGTAGTAGTAATAATAATAATAATTATACAGAAAGATGTATATAGGTTCTATGCAAATACCATGTCATTTTAATTTAAAGAACTTGGGTACCTATAGATTGGGCCTTTGAAAAGTCCTTAGAGTCAATTCTCAGGATACCAAGGGCAAGGGTACCATCTTCTCCTCTCTTTCTTTAGCCTTCCCAGAGTGAGCCACTTGGTGTCCCCTCCTTTACCCGATGACTTCACAATCTCATTATGTTGTGTTTGTCTCTCTGGGGCGGTTCTGATAGGCCAGACCTGGCTCAGAATCAGGGACCCCCAAACACTGCATGGAGGAACTAAGACTCCCTGCACGTTCAAGGTGAGGATGTGCAGCCTGCTGCCTCCATGGCTGAATCCAGGGTGCCTTCCAAACTGTCTGTGTTTTAGGGAGTTTAGGGCATCCTGTCTCCTCTGAGTAGCCTTCTAGACTGCAGGGAAGCCAGCATTTCTCTTAATCTTCACAGTCATCTTGTGAGGGAGGCATTATGCTCCCTCTACAGGGGAGGAGACAGGGTCAGAGGAGTAAGGCTACGCCCTCAGAGGCAGTAGGAGGCAGTGAACTGGCGCTCACGCTTGAGTGTAAAGTCTGACTGTGGTGCTTGCTGGGGTAAAACCATCAGTCTTCAGACAGCGTATCGGAGGGTTTACTCATGTGCTGGGATTTTTATGCAACATTTCTCCTCTACGTCTCAACAGCCCGTTCTAGGGAGCCACAAAGTTTGTCCTGAACTCTGCACACTGATACCCCAACTTCACTCCAGTCTTGATTCCAAACTATCCAACCCATGAGCCCCTCACTGTGAGGGTCAGCTGAACACTGGGTGACCTCTTAGCTGGTGTTGGTATCATATCATATAGCATAGCATAGCATAGCATAGCATAGCATAGCATAGCATAGCATAGCATAGCATAGCATAGCATAGCATAGCATAGCATAGCATAGCATAAGATGCCACCAGGAAGCCAACTACTTCCTTCTGCTCCTGTCCAGGGGTCAAGAAGTGAAACATTAGGGTCCCCTTCCAAGGGACTGAGGAAGAGCTTGCAAATTGTGAGTCTGTCTGGCCAGGGATGCAGTCATCCCCCGCCCCTACCCTGGTCCTGACTGCTAGAGCAGAAAGTCTGGAACATGCTGTGGAGAGCAGGATTCTATCTTGACTTTGCTGCTGACTCTGCAGGACCTTGCCTTCTCTAGGATTTAGTTTCCTCCACAAAACCGAATACTGTCAGGCCACCCTGCCTCCTCCTGAGATCAATGTGATGCTCTAATGGGGCTTCGTGGGTGCCTAGTGAGGTATGGTCTCTGCCTTTGTCAGTCTGGCTCAGAGCAGCGTTTATGATGGAAATCCCAGAGCCTGTGGAGACACCATCTCCTCTCCATCCCCTTGGTACCTCTACACTTCTTTCCTTCCCGATTTCTCCTTACCAGACAGTTTGATTCTCGGTTCCACATCCTGTCTCTACACTGCTCTTTCTGAGATTTCCATTAGAACCCTGCTCTCTTCTGCCCCATCTATCCTTGAGGCATACCTCAGCCAACACCCTGATGTCTGTGAGAAGGGTTTTACACCATCTAAGTTCCCACCCTTCTCCTCACTCAAGCCCCATAGCCTCCTCATTAGACATCACTAATTGTTTGGCTGAGGACTATGAGGCCCAAGGAGGTTGGGGACTCCATCTGAGTCCTAACTGTTCAGATGGAGCTGGGAGCTTAGGTCAACGTTTTCAGTCTTCTAAAGCCTCCCAGAGCAGCTGTGCTGCAGTGATCTGAGGCCTTGAGCTTTGCTCATAGATATTGTCGGTTTGGAAAATCACTGTCTGTGCCTTCTATCTCCTCCCTGTGGCTACCTGGGCATTTCTCCAAGGGCTGGACACACAGACACTCAGTCTGCTGCTTGGGAAAGCGAATAAAATGAAGGCATGTGTGGGTGGATGGATGGATGAATGGATGCCACCTTATGTCAAGGGAGGTTGGACCACAGTACCACAGGGGAGGCTGCAGAAGTGAGACTGGGGAAGGGCATCCATATGCATACTCGGCTTATCCCAGGAAAGGGGCTACTTTGTGCTGACCCTGAGACTTTGCAGACCCAGCCTAGGCTGAGGGCGACTGTGCTGACCCCTGGTAGGCCAACTGTCATGGAGACCGAAGTATCCATGCTGTCAGCTTTCCCTGCTGCCTGCCCCCATCTGCTGTCAGAGTTGAATTAAATATCAGTTTCACACAGCGCTTTAATCTCACCTCATACATCACATATGCCATGTCCCCAAGACTCTCACTCATTTGCTAGAGACTGCGCTCTGGGGTCTGTACAGAGATGAAGTCAGGAGGCACAGGTCTAGATGTGGGGGCATGTGTACTTCGTGTGTGTGTGTGTGTGTGTGTGTGTGTGTGTGTGTGTGTGTGTGCTTCTCATGAACTTGTCTTTGGGAGAGGACATCATGTGGTTTTGCACACACATGCACACTATATGCATGTGTGCTCCTGTGAGCCTAAACACGTGTGAAGGTGATTGCTGAGGATGACAGGTGGGTGGGTCTACGCTTCCCTGGAGCTGGGGTTCAGCTGGCTCAGAGGCCTTCAGAAGCAGGCACCCCCTTCCTCTCCATTTCCCCCAACTACATTTTTTCTATCTCTCTCTGTCTCTCTGTTTCTGTCTCTCTGTCTCTATTTCTGTCTTTCTCTCCGTCTCTGCCTATCTCTGTCTCTTTCACACATACTCACATGCAAGCACCCTCTCTTTCACACACACACATTCACACTCACACACACTCTCACACATTCAGGCTCGCCCTCTCTCTCTCTGTCTCTCTGTCTCTCTCTCTCTCTCTCTCTCTCTCTCTCTTCTCTCTCTCTCTCACACACACACACACACACACATTCACACAGGCTTGCCCTCTCTCTGTCTCTGTGTCTGTCTCTCTCTGTCTCTGTCTTTCTCTGTCTCTCTCTCTCTCACACACACACACATTCACACTCACACATACTCTCACACTCACATGCAGGCTCGCCTTCTCTCTGTGTCTCTCTGTCTCTCTGTCTCCCTCTGTCTCTCTCTCTCTCTGTCTCTCTCTCTCTCACACACACACACACACACACAACACACACTCACATGCAGGCTCGCTCTCTCTGTCTCTCTCTCTGTCTCTCTCTCTCTCACACACACACACAACACACACTCACATGCAGGCTTGCCCTCTCTCTGTCTCTCTGTCTCTCTCTGTCTTTCTCTGTCTCTCTCACACACACATTCACACACACACTCTCACACTCACATGCAGGCTTGCTCTCTCTCTGTCTCTCTGTCTCTCTGTCTCTCTCTGTCTCTCTCTCTCACACACACACACACACACACATTCACATGCAGGCTCGCCCTCTGTCTCTCTCTGTCTCTCTCTCACACACACATTCACACTCACACACACTCTCACACTCACATGCTGGCACCCAGGAGGTGTGAGTCAGCACCAGTCCTTGCTGGTGGGAGAGGGGAGTGGCAGAGAGGAGGCGGGCCAGCAGGGCCATCTGCTCTGTTCTCTTACAACAATCTGCTAATGGAGCCACTTCCCAGACTAGCACCCAGACTGGCCCTTTCTGCCCTGCGGTGTGGTATCTGACGCAGGGATAGTGGGACTCACAAGGTCACGGAATTCCTCTTTTGGGAGACCAGCCAGGCAAGAAGGAGCAATCTTGTTTTCTAGGTGCAGAAACGGAGGCCTAATCTATGCCTGCCTTTTTCAACACAGATTCTGCTGTGCACTCGTTGCTAGAACAGCAGGCTCTCATTAAATGCCTTCTGCAGGGCATGCTGGACTATATACCACTTCACTTCCACTCGGACCTTCCCAGCAACAGTGGACACAGGAGTTGTTCTCACCCATTTCACAGGTGGGGAAGCAGAGGCTGAGAAAGTCCTGTAACTTATACAAGGTCAAGGTGCTGCTGGATAACCCAGAGCTTAACTTGCATCTAGATCATTCTGACCCATGTGACTGCATGTCACCGAAAGCTGGTTGCTCTGTCCACTTGGCTGATAAAGCAGGGGCCTCCATGACAGGATTCCAAGGACCTATAGAGAGAGACAGCTTAAAGATCAGGCTGTGTGGAGGCAGAGCCACAGGCTTGTGCAGGGACATAAATAAGGGATCCCTACAACTGATGCTCATTTAGGAGAGCAACCCTGGGTGGGACCCCTGGGTCCCTCCTTGAGGATTCCTTGGATAGGAAGGGTTTCATTGCAAGTGGCCAATAGGCCATTATGGGGCCAGTCAGCCCCTGGCTCCTCCCCTTTGTGTGTGTGTGTGTGTGTGTGTGTGTGTGTTGGGGGAAGGGTTGGAAATACTCTCTGCCCTATCGTCCCCAGGACCAGAACTGGCTACTTCACTGCTCTGCCAGCTGCAGCCTCGCCACCATAGAGACAGGCTGCGCCCCTCCCTGTGTGGGTGACAGCCCTCACGGAGAACGCCTTGACAGCGCCTTTGTTCCTCAGAAATAAAAGAAAATCGAGGTACAAAGAGAAACCTCAGGTAGCTTTTAGCAGGGCTCAGCTGCCTGGGGCAGAGTGTGTTTAAGCTGGAGGCACTTGTCACTGGAGCTTGAGGGGGGAGCCTCAGACCCCGCCCAGTCCCTATGTGGTAAGAGGGGTGGGAGGGTGGCTGTCCCCATGATCGCGTTTACTCAGAAAAAAGCTCTTTCAAATAATGGCAAAGGAGAAAAAAAAAAATCAATGAAAATTGATAGGGAAATGTAAAACAGGGCTCTTTCTCCCCGCCCTCCCGTGTGTATGTGTGTGTGTATGTGTGTGTGTGTGTGTGTGTGTATACGCGCGCGCGCGCGCGCGTGTATGTAGAGTGGGTGGGGGAGGGGCATTTGCCAAAGTCTAAACTGACCAGCTTGGGGCTCCAGGCCCAGAAAGGTGGGGGCTGGGAGTCACTCCCTGGCACGTGCCTGCAGAAAGGGGCTGGTGGCTGGGGGGGAGGGGTGGCAGCTGAGTCTCTAACTCGAGTTAAGAGAGAGATTAATATATTCAATCTGCTCCAGGGTAATTGAGGGAACAATTGGAGTGTTTTTCTAAAGCCCATAAAACTGCCTCATTTGCAAGGGAGAGCTGCCCCTGCTGCAGTCCGCAGATTTGATGGAGGCAAGACAGGCAGAGAAGGGGCAGCTTGGGGATCCCGGTACGGAGCAGATTCTCGGAGAGTCAGCCATTATCAGCCAAGGAAAGGGCTGGCAGCTCAGGTCTAACCTGCGCTCTCTTTCTGCACCTCCAACCACTTCCATTTTTGCAGTCCCAAACCTATCTCCCAACCTGTGAAATGGGTCACAGCATTCCTCTCTACCAGGGCCCAGGCAGGTGGAAGCTTTGAAAGACCGGGGAAGCAGGTCCGCACTGAGGGACCGGGACAACAAAGGTGCATAGCCCCACCCCCCAGCCCTCCAGGCTAGCCCCCTGAGATTGAATGGGCAGTAAAGAGTAGAGTTAATGAAATCCACTTCGTGCGCCTCTCCCGCTTGAACCACTCTAGTCTCCAGGGCAATGGGAATAGCGCACGCAATAGCAAGCAATAAAAGGCATAATGAATTTAAAAGCAGCCAGGAGAGGGAGAGTGAAGACCGGCAGCGCTCTGGCCCAAAGCTGGAGGGTTCCTGGGGCAGCGAAAGTGCAGACCTGCAGCTCCAGCCAGAATCGCGACCAGGAACAAACAGGCTGGATGGGAGTAGGGAGAGGGAGGGAACAAAGGGAAAGGAAAGAGGTAACCACCGAGGTGTAGGGACAGAGGGTAGAGGTGAGGCTAGCCACTCTGCTCTCTCTGTGGCCTCTTGGTTCTCCTCCACGTCTTAATAAAAGCCCCTAGCTTGTTGTGCCAGAGCTACAGTTAGAATCCACAGGCTTCGAGCCAGGTGCTTCTCATTTGGTGATTGCCTTACTAGCTTTCCTCTCTTTCTTTCGTTCTCTGCTCCTCTGGGACAAAAATAAATAAATAAATAAATGAATGAAAAGGTGTTTTAAATGGAAGAAATAAAAAAAAAAAATTAAAAGCGTCTTTTAAAAGACTCCAGGGAAACAGAATCATTTCCATGAGACAAAACCATGATTGTTTGGAAGAGGTACTGCGGGGACGATCTCATCAAGTCCTCCCCTCCCTCTTCCTCAGGAATCTGGACCGCAGGCTCTTGCAGGAGGAAATTAAGGTTCAAAATCGCAGAAATCCCCCAAGGTCCCCCCTTCCGAACTATGAGCAAGGAATTCAACTCATGTTTCCAGAAACTCCATACCTGGGGATTTCCAGTTCAGAGTTTCCCACTTCAACAGCTCTGCCTATGGGAAGATGTCCCTGAACTAGTGACCTTTGAGGCTACAATGGCTCAAGGACCGAAGACATCAGGGGCTTCCCTCCCCAACCCCACCAGGAGGTATAATGGGGTTTTTTGGGGGGAGGGTAGCTGGTCATAGCTCAGACTTCCCTGTACTTTCTACTCTTCTCCTCCAAGGTCCCTCTGCCCAGCACTGTACAAACTGCCTGCTCCCTCTCTTCTTTTGGGCAAAGCCGCCAGGAAGTGAATACAGATAGTATCAGGTAAAGGCAGGCATCTAAGGAAGTCCCCGTGTTCCCCGGGAAGATGACAGCCAGTGGCTGTAGGGAACTTGAGGTAGCTCTCGCCAGTGTGCTCCTAGGGCCCTCCATTGTGAGTCAGGGCACCCCTAAGGGACCTCCACCCTCAGTCTCTGGCTGCTCATTTTGGAAATATTCTCCGGAATAGTTCCTGCTAACCGCCCCCACCCCCTGGAAAATATTAGCTCAGAGCAACACCATTTGGTGTGGCCATTTAGAACCAAGTGCACCATGGCCGGGAAGCAAAAAAGATTCAGACTCAGCAGACATTGATACTGAGCCCTTTTCCCTGCAGTCCAGTTAGATGACTGCCATCCTTCATGCCTGACCCATGACCTCCATCTGTTATGCTTGGGGAAAACAGCATACACTACGTAAAGCAAGAAGCACTCTTAAAACCAAAATTCTACACTGAATGAGCTGTTGAGATGTCTGGTGCCAGCGGGGCTGAGAACAGGTTGGGATGAATGAGCCCTGTGCTGGGAAAAGCTTCCTGGAGGAAACGCCTTCGAACTGAAGCTTTTGCTTCTGGAGCCCAGAAATCTCTTCTTAGGCTTGAACTGCATTTTGCCAAGGTTGCTCTGGAACTGATGGAAGGGGACCAACCAATGGGAAGGGGATGTCTCAGCGGGTCCATGCCAAGGCATCTCCTTCCCCCGGAGGGACCAGCCACACACCAGTATAGCATAGAATAGAGTTTATTTAGGGCATGGGGAGGGGAGCCAGGAGGGTAGTAGAGGCAGAGAGAGAGAGAGAGAAGAGAAGAGAGGTAGAGGAGTAGAGGCCTGCCATGACCACATGGAGAGAAGGGGAAGGGGACGGGGAGGGGGAGGAGCAGAGAGAAGCTACAAGCAAGAGATCAAGAGAGCAAGAGAGAGAGGAGGGGGCAGACAGCCCCTTTTATAGTGGGCAGGCCTACCTGGCTGTTGCCAGGTAACTATAGGGAGGAACATACCTGGCTGTTGCCAGGTAACTGTGGAGGTGGAGTTTAGATAGAATACTAACAGGAACCCCCCAAATGAAGTTCTCTCTTGTCCCTTTTATTCCTCCTATTCGCTGCCTTCCTCTTTCCTCCTCTTCAGCTGTCTACCAGAGAGCCAGGGGAAGCCTCCTCTCCTGGGGAAAGTCCCCTTTCTCATGAAATACTCTTATCTGGACTTCCTGTCCCTATCCACAAGGCAGGGAGACAGTATGACTGCTAGGGTCCCTATAGTTCCAGGCTACTGGTCCAAAGAGCAATAGAGCCCCACTAGCCCTTTGTGTCCTGTCATGGCCTCCAAGTGACTATAGGGACAGGAGCCTGCTTTCCTTAGGCTGAGCTGCTGGGCAGAATCTAACTACAAGCAAGTCTCTTGTTCACAGGGACCCCTCCATTGTCTGTGGGCTCTGGCACTGTCATCAGGGCTGTGATTGCTGGCTTCCCCAGCCCCCCTAAGGGGTGCGATTTTCCTCTCCCTTGAAAGCTATTTTCTTGTCTCCGTAGAAGCAGACATCTGACACTTTAAGAGGGAGTATGGCGCAGAGATGATAGCTTTAAATAACAGAAATTAGAGCTGCTGAGGTCGACTGCAGCCATCTTGCTAGCCCCCCTCCCTGCAGAGGTCCCAACCTCCTTCACCCACATTTTACACTGTAGCCTGAGTACACCATCCACATGGTTCAGGCTGGCCAGACCAAACCGAGACCCAAAGAGCGGGACAGTTTGTTCCTGAGTTCTTGGCCTCCTCCCGAGTGTCCTGTCCCTAGATGATAGCATTAGACAGAGGGGTGGGGCCCAGGCTTGGAACAGGGAGCTTTCAGCCTCACCTAGGTTGTCCAGCTCATCCATACGCTTAAGCATCCAGGAGTGGGTCAGAGAGGTGAGTTCATTGACTCAGAAATGAGTGGACAAAGGTCAGAGTGGGCCATGTTAGTAAGTCAGGAGGCCTGGGCGAGAGCAGGGCTTCTGGATCTCTGTCACCCACTTCCTGTTTCCTTTGCCTAAGATCATGTCCTCGCAGGCCCCTCCCACACCTCCTTTTTTTTGCCTCAAGAATTGAATACCTCCCTCTGCTCTTTGCCAGGATAGCTTCAGTTCCTCCCATCTCTTCCCCCATTGAACCTCTCCATGACTGAACTTGGTTTCTCTCCCTGCTTCTACTCAGTGCCAGGAGAGAGAGAGAGAGAGAGAGAGAGAGAGAGAGAGAGAGAGAGAGAGAGAGAGAGCGCTTGTCCCTCTGCTGCCCGTTGAACCAACCTAACCACCCTCTTCTCTTTGCTAGCTTAGGCTAGACCTCACCCCTGGAACCTTCTCCAAATTGCTACCCCTAAATGTCACTCACCTAGTGTGGGTCTGACACAGCCAAACATGGGATGGAGGAGCCCACAGATGAGTCGAGAAGAAAGCAAGGAGCCCTTTCAAAACGACGCATCTTCTGAGAAAGCCTTTCCTGAACTTACACCCCCCTCCTCAGAGTATTCCTGACGGCGTGGAAGACCGTGTAATACCCATATTATATCCAACTGTATTGGCTCTAGTGACACTCCATGCTTAGAGGCTGTCCTAGCATTGGGTTCCAACATACTACTGTGTTCTGAGGTTTCCAATAATTGTTGAGATTTAGCGGAATCCAGAATCCTGAGGTGTTCTTTCTCCACCTGTGAAATGGACCACTGCTTGCTCTGAGAATTCTCAATTGGATGTGATACCTAGATGAGAACATGACCTCCCACAGAAGGGCTGGCACCCCTCACCTGAGCCTGATGCTGCCAGGGTCCTGGTTCCCGGCTGAGACCCTCCTGGTCACTGTCAGTGCTGGATAGGCTCACAGAAGAGATTTCTGAATTGTCACACGGGCCCTCCCTGGAAGTCTGCTGAGAACGTAGATTGAGGTTGGGGACTGTAGGGCTGTAGACAGCCAGTTTCATCAGAGGCTGTGTCCCCATCTGGGACCCAGGAGCACCTACCTGTAGCTCTGGTTGGCTGGGCTCCAGAAGGCGGTTTGAGACAGAGGACCTAGGAGCCCTGTGCACATGGAAGGCCACACTGTAAGCCAGGCCCCCACAGTGGCGGGCTGTGCGGTCCTCACTGGCTCGGAGAAGAGCCAGGTTGCCACGATAGTGATACATATCTTCATGATCCTTGGCTGTGAGGTTCATTCGGGGCTCATCTGGTCGTGGGTAGATGGGGAAAATGGCCCCACCTACCCTCTGAGCCACCTGCCCCGGGGATCCATCCAGCCTCAGAGCCTCCACACGAAGACGTGCGTCGCTCTGCCCATCATTCTTACAGAACCCTGCATGGAGAACACGGCTTTAAATGTGGTCTCTAGGGTCCCCCTCCCTCCTCCAAGGGGTGAGGACAGCCAGGGTCCTGGGGCAACTTGATCTGAACCCAAGTGAGCTTTGCTAAGAGTTCCCTTGTGGGTGACTCCTCTCAGCCCTCACTCAAGACTCCTTCTGTTTACCTATGCCTCATGTGACCCCACCAGAGTGAGGAGGCTCATAGCCAATGGAATTGTTCTGGGTCCTGACACCACTCTGGGCCGGGGAAGAATTTGGCCAATCTTAGCCTGGGATATACACCAGGACTGTTGCCTGGTAAGTCCTCCTTCTAAGCCTGAATCTTCTAGATCACTTAGCTAGTTTTGACTTAAAATTCCTGTCTCTCTGTACCAATCTGGAAGCTTCCAGAAAGTAAGACCAGGATCTTCTATCCATCCATGTCTGTCCAGTCTCCATTCCTACAATCAGCAGGAGCTCGGAGGCTTCTCTCCATCCATGTAACGTTCACTGCCTAGATCTATGAGTGCTTTGTGCTTGCCTCTATCAAATTCACACAGCCCTTTAGTTCCTCTTCACCCTTTGCCCTCTATGAGAGAAGTTTCAGCATCCAAGTCATACTGAAGGAAGCAGGAGCTTTAGCAGGACCAGCGTTTTCCCACGGCCGGCCGCACAGTCACACAGGCAGAGCTTAGAACTGAGATTAGTGCTCTGCCTCTGGCTGTCCAGGTCCCTCCTTCCCCCAACCCTTGACTTCATTTTGTACCTTTGGGCAAAGTAAAGATAAATTTGTTCCTGGTGAAGGTGAGGCTCTGGCCAGGAACCCGCTGCTCGATGACCTCAGTGACAGCTGAGCAGGCTGGGAGGGGGTCCCCGTCATTGACTCGCAACTTCACTCCAGCGCTGGAGCCTGCCTGCAGTGGGTTCTCAGCTGACAGCCTCAGGGCATATCGTCCCTCCTCATTAAATCCCACACTCAAGATCTCAAACTCCAGGTCCAGTGCCTTCTCTCCTGCCTTGAGTCTCTGGCTCAGCAGGGATGCAGGGAGGTAGGGATCAGGGCCTCTGAAGGCCATGGCTTCGGCTGAGCCCTGCCCTCTCCTGCTCACAGTCCCACCATGAGTTCAGTCTGAAAGCAGACAGATTGGGCACTTGGGGCCACACCTCACCCTTCTCTGTTTGTTTGAGAAGGAGCCAGGCAACAAGCCAGGAAACTGAGTCTGAACTGGGGAACAAAAGCATCCATTAATTCTTCCTACTAGCATTTGATCTCTCAATAAATATTTATTGAGAACCTACTGTATACAAGGCGCTGTCTTGGACATTTTTGAATATAGCAGTGAACCAGACACATCTCTGCCCTCCTGAAGCCTGTCTTCTAGTGAAGGTAGCGGGCAGAGAAGACAAAGATAAACAAGAAATATGGAAAGCAAATGATTAGGGCTGGGACTCCGTCAGAAATATACTTTCTACACAAACATGAGAACCCAAGCTTGATTCCCAGGACCCATGGAAGCTGGGAATGGCGGTGTATGCTCATTGTCTCAGTGCTGGGAAGGCCTAGGCAGGAAGAGCCCTGAAACTGGCCAGTCTGGGAGAATCAGTGAGTTAGTTCCTGTCTCAAAAACAAAGTAAAAGGGTCCTGGGAAATAATACTTGAGGTTGACCTCTGGCCTCTACATGCGCACACACACACACACACATGTGTACCTGTACACACAAACACACACACACAAACACATGTGTACCTGTACACACACACACAAACACACAAACACACACAAACACTCACACATGTGTACTTGTACACACAAACACACATACAAATACACACATGTGTATCTGTATACACATTTGTATTCATAATATATATACATTCTTAAACCGTATACATAGTATGTGTAAAACACATACACACACACACATGCATATACAACCAAAATCTCAAGTGTGCTAGGAGATAATATACTCCATACATTCTATAGAAAAATGGGGACACATGGGTGTGTGGTGTTCAGAAATCTCCATTTCTGGGGAGCATGTCTCTACCCTGGAGTCCTTAGTATGGATGTGGGGGAGGATAATGGTAGAAACAGACACAAGACTCTGGATTCATTTAAGAAAGAACAAATTTTATTTTTCCCACTGCTGTTTACATATTATCTAGCTACTAGAGATGGCAGCCTTGAGCACAGTCTCCTTTTAAATATATATAATTTGTTTATTTCTATTTTATGTACATTGGTGTTCTGCATGAGTATCTGAATGAGGGTGTCAGATCCCCTGGAACCAGAATTACAGACAATTGTGAGCTACCAAGTAGATGCTGGGAATTGAACCCAGGTCCTTTGGAAGAACAGCTGGCCCTCTTAACCACTGAGCCATCTCTCCAGCCCCAAGCACAGTCTCTTTGACCCCCTTATCTGAGTTCTTTCTTTTATACTTCCTTGAATTTGTGGCCTAATTTTTCTCCCGCTGGGGGGCATTTGCACTGGCTTTATCTCCTGCCTGCTGTTTTCCATAGTCATGGGGCCACACATCTGGGTCAGGGTTTGCGCTTGAGGAAGGAACTTCAGACCGTCTAGACCTGAACAATTAGCACCGTGACCTCCAACATCGTCACCCCTACGTCATCACCGCCATCGTCATTGTCTGATAATGTTAATCTCATCACTATTGGCGATAATCCCTGAGCAGTTTCTGGGCACCAGACACTCTTGTGGTTCTATAAGGTAGATGTAACTATTTCCTGTTTTCTAGATGGACAGCGGGAGGCTGAAAGAAAGTTCAGGCACTCTTCCCAGATCGAATTGCCAGTGAGAACTGAGCTCTGAACCTAAGGAGAGTAGTCAAGCTACATAGCCCCCTACAAAACATGTTCTAGGCTCGACCCAAAGACATGCTACGTTCTACTGGAGAACTTCTGTAGCCTGAAGCTGTGGAAGGACAGTTCTAAGTCTGTAGAGGATGCTTGTGATCGGCGCAGCTGGCATTCAGAACAGTTCTCTTGCAGTTAGCCATGTCAGCTGAAATTATTTTCATGAAGGAAAAGGCATTGATCTGAAGGTGGCTGCTGGCAAGTCCAGCTAAGGGTTCCCATATATGCGGCAAGCTTTCTTTACAACTATCAAATTCATTTTTCCTCTGATCCCCAAGGAGACACCTAGGAAGAGTTCTAGTGATCCAACATATAGCTGACATTCAGTAGATCCCTTCTCCCTGACTGTTGGTGCCCCTTCAGTGTGATGGGCAACAGTGGGATGGAGAAGCCATCCTGTAGTCCTAGTGGTTTGGAACCCTGTAAGTCACACAGGGAAAAGGCCACCTAGTGGCTGTTTTGGGGGGGAGGGGATAATGGTTGGCAAAGGCTACCTGAAAACCTACATGTGGTCAGCCATGGACTGGAGGCTGTGATTTGTCTCTGCCTGTCTGTCCTGAGAGAAGGTGGTTTGGTTTATCAGCTCTCTTCCTTTTTATGTCTGAAGCTACTTCCAGAGATGTCATCGATGAGAATCCATCTGACCTGCTCCAAGACCCAGTGACCTCTGCACACTGCACCCCTCCCACGTTGCTCTAGAAGGCGAGGTCTGTGTGTAGAGCTGAGGGTCTTCTTAGCTGAGTCTTCCAGTCCCTTCAGAAACGTTGCTCTCCCTGATGATCTCACCATTTTGTCACAAAATCTCTGAGGTGGCTTTTTAGCTTCAGCATCATTTTAGGACCCTGCACTATCTGGCATTCCACCCTTTCCAAGTATCCCTTCCCTGCTCTGTCTCTAGGATAGACTCTCTCTCTCTCTCTCTCTCTCTCTCTCTCTCTCTCTCTCTCTCTCTCTTGTGTGTGTGTGTGTGTGTGTGTGTGTATTGCCTGTACTCAAAAAAAAAAAAAAAAAAAAAAAACTAGGTTGATGGGATGACTCAGTGGGTAAAAGCACTTCTTGCTACCAAGCCTAACAGCGTGAGTTCGATTCCTGGGACCTACACTTGCAGAAGAGAACCAACTCCCAAAACCTTGTCCTCTGATCTCCACATGAGCTCTCTGGAGCAAAAGTTCACTCACATACACAATAGATAGATAGATAGATAGATAGATAGATAGATAGATAGATAGATAGATGTCAGGGGCATTCCTGCTTATACACTGAAGGCCCAAAATCAGCCATAGACCTAAAATCAGCAATAGGCCTGACATACATGCCTGCTAACACAAAGCCTTGAGTCTCTGTAGAAAAACACTGAAACAGATAGCTTTAAGATATTGTAAACTAGCAGCTTTGGTGGAAAATTGTGAGGCTAGTCATAGACCTTGTAGATAGGTAACCTTGGTGGACAGTACCAACTTAGATATAAGACAAGTGAATCATAGGGGGAGTCGTAGTGACCTGTCCCCTGAACCTTCATCCATCTGATACTCTGTTCTGGAAGATATCTGTACTCCCCCTGAACACCTACGCTCCGGTGTCATCCCCTTCCCCACATCCTGCCTTTTTGTGAATATAACCCATGTGTAAAAAAGTAAAAATTACTGTTTGATCAACCTATAGACAAGCTGTGTTCCTTTACTTTCGCCTGTTTTGTTTTTCCCCCATTCTCTCTTAGGTGATCTCCCCACACCCTCCCTGTTTAATGCCCTGCTGGACAGGATAGATAGATAGATTAGATAGATAGATACATACATACATACATACATACATACATACATACATACATAGATGAATGTAAAAAAATTTAAAGAAAACAACAAAAACCTGGACCTGGGGGAGGTAGCTCAATTGCTAGGATTCTTGCTTAGCATACACTAATCCTTATATCTGATTTCATAACATATATAAATATGAGTATAATACAGGAGGTAGAGACAGAAAGACCAGAAGTTCAAGGTCATTCTTGACTACATATCAAGTTTCAGGCCAGCCTGGGCTAGCCTGGGCTAGAAGAAGAAAAGAAGCAACATCAAAACACCAACTATTTTTAAAATCACATATATAGATATAAACAGATAATGCTTTTTTTTAAAGTACAGTTCTCTTTGCTATGTTATTAAGAACTCTTTATCTCATAAAACAGAAACTGTCCTCCATTAAATATCTGCTCCCTCCCCGCTGTGCTCATTCCCTGGCAACCTTACCTTTTGCTTCCTGTGTCTGCATACTCTCTGGACAGGCCTCTCCCGGTGTGCCTATGAATGGAGCCTCTCAGCACTGTCCTTTCAGACTGGCTGGCTGCCCACAGGAGAGCAGCATCTTGGGGAAGGCTCAAATTGCACCAGGCCAGGTCCATCCTGCACCTTCACGCAGCCTGCCTTTGCTGGCGTGGTTCCTCTGCCCATACTGCCCAGTTCTTTCTGGAGCAAGACTGCTCCTCCTGCAGCCCCTCCAGGAATGCTCTTCTCCGCTGCTGCCTTGTACCCTTTCCTGTCCTGTTGCTGCTAATGACCTACCTACTCCTTATTGAAGTTTCTTTAGGGAGCATGTGGTGGTTTGTGTGCCCAGATCAGGACAGGGAATAGGGACCTGGGAGGTGATTCAAGCATTATGGAATGAATGAATGATTCATTGATAAAGACAACTCAGCCAGGGTTGGAGAGAAAGCTCAGCTGTGAAGAGCACTGACTGCACTTCCAGAGGACCCAGGTTTGACTCCCAGCATGCACATGGTGGTGGAAATCCTCTACAACTCCAGTCCAGAGCATCCATCACCCACTCTGGTCTTGTGGCTCTGCATACACTTGATGCACAGAGGTACATGCTGGCAATGCACCCATGTATACTGAATAAGAAGTTGAACATAACTCAGCTACTAGTTGTGACTCTTTTCTCTGGATTCCATCTGTGAGAAGTAAGAACATTTGGGGCTTTTGAACTCAACCTGAGGAGCCTTGGTGCGCCCACAAGGGAGGGAAGCTGTGACAGACTATGAAACCGAACAGAGGCAGGACCCCGTGTTGCTTAGACTTCCCAGAAGAGTCTCAGTCTCAGTTCTGCAGAGATCTGTAGCATCTTAGCATGCCAGTGCTGGACAGCATCCATGTTTTACACTTGGGGAAACTGAGTCCAGCTGAGCATAGAAAGACAGGTCTGGACTCCCATTCTTAACAGCTTTCAAAAACTCAAACCTCAGGTGAGGCTGTCCTGGGTTGCAGAGCATTCGTTCCCCTTCAGTGTGGGGGAAGCCCTAGGGAACCAGCGGTGGCAGAAGGTTGGCTTCCAAGACACCTGCAGTCCTTGTATGAAAGCTTTAATGGGGCCCTGGTCTCTCCTTTCTTCTGCAGAAGAATGGCCACTCAGAGGCCGCTGGGGTCTGGAAGAGCCTGGGTCTGTAATTAGCCACCCCAGAGGGCCTCTTCCTGTTTTCCACAATGGCTCTTTTCAGCCTACCTGACAGCACCCCTGGGCTCCTGAGGCCTCTTAGGCCCCCATCTCCCCAGCACCTACTTCCTACTCCCTCTCCACCCACCCACTCCCAGCCTCTGCATAGAGCTGAGTGCTCAACAAAAGCAGGGAAGTTACTGAGACCTGTAGCTGAGACGCTTCCACATCAGAGGAAACAAGCCAGAGAAAACAGGTGGGTGGAGAGTGGGCTCAGGTCTCCTCATGTCCAGGCTGTGGGATCCCTAGATCACCCCATCTCCCCAAAGGTCTGCATCCTGCCCCTGCCCCACCCATCTCCTTCCAAAGCCCCCCTCCTTTTAGCTCATCCTGTTCCCCTCAGGTCTGAGTGTGAGCAGCTCACAGGGTGACAGGATTACAGAGTGAAACATGGTGACCAGTCTGTCTCCACGTCAGACTGAGAAACTCAAGCCCAGGTTGGAGGATTTGAACTTGTATTCACTCAGCTTACAGGTGGCAAAGGCACAGTCATTATAGAAGCATGATCCCTTCCCAACATGGAAGGCCTGGCTGCCTGGAAACTGTCTTCTCTGTGGTACTTGTGAGCCTGTCCCCCTCAGAAGCCCCAAGCGCAACATGGACTAAGCCAAGAGTGACAGGGCCATTACTGAAATCCTTTAGCAGGGTAGAAGTTGTGAGAATAAGCGGGGTCTCACAGAGATCTGGGGGATCGCTCCTGCAAGCCTCTCATCAGCTTTGCCTCTGAAGGCTAAAGTTCTAGGGGCGACAGGAGAGAGAGGCAGGCTCACAGACAGCGTCAGCAGCACTGGCCTTTGGGAGTCTGGTTGCTGACTGCTGGGTTACCCAGCAGGCTCCTGGTACCCAGGGGTAGCTCGCTGTCTCATGACTGTAGACTGGGGTCCTGTAGACTCCAGGCATCCAGGAACTCCCAATAGACAGAGCAGGTAAGTTGTAAAATGGAGCAAGAACAGGGATGGGTAGCCAGGGGAGTTGACCTGGTCAGGGACCAGATGGAGGAAGGTCGGGGCTAAGAAAGATCCTGTCTGAAAGCTTTGGGAGGAGGGAGCAAATTTCATAGGTAGAGAAGGAGGAACAGTGTGTGTGTGTGTGTGTGTGTGTGTGTGTAAGAGAGTTAGAGACAGAATCATAGCAACAGTTAGGAGAGAGGTATGATGGGCTGGGGCAAAAGTGCTTGCCTTGCAAGCGAGAGGACTGGAATTTGATCCTTAGAATCCACATAAAAATGGTGGGTGTAGCCTTTAATCCCAGCACTTGGGAGGCAGAGGCAGGCGGATTTCTGAGTTCGAGGCCAGCCTGGTCTACCGAGCGAGTTCCAGGACAGCCCGGACTACACAGAGAAACCCTGTCTCGAAAAAAAAAAAAAAAAAAAGAAAAAAAAAAATGGTGGGTGTGGTAGCATTCCCATGTAATCTCAGCACTGGGGAGGGAGAGGTGGCAGAATCCCTGCAAACGCAATTTAATTGTTGAGCTGCAGGCCAATCAATGATAGACGCTATCTCAAAAGAGGGAGGCGGCACTGTGCACACACGGGGGGGGGATGGGGGGAGGCACTCAAGCATGTGCATATATAAAAAAGGAAAATAAAAACATACTCTAAACTGGGCATAATTGCTTAAACATGTAATCCTAGCACTAACGGGACAGAGACAGGAGGATTGCTAAAAGTTCAAGGCCAGCCTGAGCAACTGAATTTATAAAGTAAGGAAGGTTAGAAATAAGTTTGGGAACAAAGAAGGAGACCACCACTCCAACTGAAGCGTCTGGACAAAGCAAACTTGATTTTTGATCAAGAGGGTGAGCTCAGAAGTTCAAACACCCTGAGACAGGAAGTGCATTGGTTTTATCCTAATCAGTGATGACTGTGTCTTTCCCCTTCGGCTGGGGTCTGACCTCACAGTCGTAATTCAATTGGCTAGTCTGAAAAGAATTGGCACACTGAAAATGATCGAAGGGGAAAGAAGTCACTTGCTCCAGGCCATCAAATTCTTGGAATACAGCAGCTGGCCTTTGTGTAAACAAAGGTTTTACTGAATAGTGTGTATGGGGGATTAAAACATTCTCATAGAAGTCTTACAGTGGGAGGAAGATAAAAGGATTTGAATTGTTTGCCATAAATGCACAGTTTTGTAGCATTTGATAGAAAAGACTCATTTGGCATTTCTTACAAAGGGAAGAAAGGTGTAAAGGAGGAGAGACAGGAAGATGGAGACAAAGCATGCTCATGTACAGGATGGAGGGACCCACGGACAGGGACAGACAGCCAGGCAGGACAAGAAGATGGAAAACGTTTAGTATTAGAGATGGACAGACAGCGCCACACGGACAGTGGGCAGACAAGCTGTTAAGTGTTATGGCCCAGGCCTGCTGCTTGTATGAGTGAACTGAAGGGATCTTCACCTTATCTCAGAGGTGTCTCCTAACTCCAGAGTGGGGCACCCCCAAGCTATAGGAAGGGAGGTTTCTCGGGCAGAACAGTGTTTCTTGAGTGGAATAGGGGTGGGGAGATATTGGGTAGGAATCCCTGACCTAAATTTTCCCATAGCTACTGACCCTGCTACATCATGCAATCTCTGTGCTTAGCTCTCTTTTGGCTGTGACAGACCATGGAGCCATATGACAGACTATTATGGTCTGTCCCCAGCTCAGGCTCCATCTTTGCAGCTAACTTACTGCTCTGTTCTACTTACCTCATAACATTTGCCTTATAGTCCCAGAAGACTTCTTGAGATCTGGCCTTCAAAACTCCATTTTAGCCTTCTGGAAACAGGAAGAGGTAAAGAAAGCAGTCCTTCTTTAAGAACATGTCCTAAGAGTTATGCTCAATACGTTTTCTATTTCACTAATACTCAGTCTTAGGGTTGTATCTAGCTGCAAGGAAGTCTGGGCTTAGGCAATGCTGGCTGAGAGTGGAGTCCGCTCCGTGCAGCTCCGTGCTGCCTTCCAGACCCTTCTCTACAACAAGCGGCAGCACATCCCTACAGTTTCCTAACCCCTTTTAAAGGATTGTACCTGCGATGGAAGTTCCAAGTGTTCATATACAAGAAGAAAAACCCCTTCTGCTAGTTCACCCTCACACCCATGTGTTGAGGGTGAAGCAGGAAGAAGGGGAACAAGAAAGGCCCCTCCTCCCATGTCCCCTGCAGCCACCTGCTTCTCAGCACCATTTAGGACGCATAACACCAATCCAATCCGTGGACATTCTCTGGCACCTGATGGCTTGTCAGATGACTGCTAACTCTTTACAAATGGTTTGGTTGGTGGTCAGTGGAAGACAGCCGGTGCCTCCCCTGTTTGGACTGTTTGCTTCTCCTGTGTTAAAGAGTAAAACCCTATATGTAAGCCAAAGGAGATTTGTGTAAGCAAAAGGTAACGGAGAAGGCAATGAGGGCATAACTGTCCCTTAGGGAGACCTGTCCTTCCACACCTCAAAGCCCCAACCCTCCATGCAAAAGTTCAGACTCAAGGCTGACCTCTAAATTCACAAAACCTAATCTCTACTCCTTCTTCCCTCCATCCCCCGCCCCCTGGCAGCTGCTAGCTTGGGCTTTCAGACCTTGTTGTTCCGGGAACCCTTTCTTTCCCTAATTCCAACAAATAGCCCTCAAGCTCCCTTCTGTGTCTTTTTAAAAATTCCTTTATCCAGGAGACCCAGGACCTGCAAAAGGTTGCCTGCGTCACATGGTGACAATGAGACCACTCTAAAGAGTTTACTGTGTGCCTGCCAGATTCACCTCTTATGTCTCTCTCTCTCTCTCTCTCTCTCTCTCTCTCTCTCTCTCACACACACACACACACACACACACACACACACACACACACGAGCGCGCGCACGCACACGTGAGCACACATATCATCTGAAGCATACAATAGGATGGTGGTTTTTTGTGTGGCTGTCACTGACTGGATGTGTGTCGCTAACTGGGCAGTGTGTCTAGGAAGCTGCCATATTGGGAAGTACCTTCCTTATTGCAGAGAAAGGTTCATCACTGTAGACTATCAAAGCATCTTGATGGGTATGGGGCTTATTGCTTTCTGTTTTGGTGTTTGTTTGTTTGTTTGTTTGTTTTTCTATTGTAAACAGCCTTGGGCTTCTCGTCTGCATTTCTACAGAAGGGACTTCACATTCCCTTAAGTAGGGCAGGCAAGAGCTTTTGGCACATGGCTTAATCTGGGCTACCTAAAATCAGTTCTCCCCAAGAAGGGGCCACCAGTGCCCAACTGCCTGACACCTTCCCAGCCAGTCGCAGACACGGGCTGTCTGTGTTCCCTCTCCACCTCTCTGCTGCAGGGCAGCTGAGTGCCTCACACCTGGGTATAGCGTACACTCCTGCTCTCTTCTCCTGGAGCCACTAAGAGCCTATGGTTCCAGGCCACCCACACTGGTTGACTGCAGCAGCTTTCTTTTTCATAAAGAGAGACTGCCCTCTCTAGGTCTCGCTCCTGAGAAGTAGGGCTCCATTCTTGTCCTAGCCGGCATCCTCTCTCTCCTTACTCAACTGCTACAATAAAGGCTTTAGCATCCCCCCCACCCCCCCACCCCCCGTGCAGCTGCTTCCCTGCAGGGCGCCCTTTTCAGGGTGACTGCAGAGGATTGTGAGCATTGAACAAGTGCTGGGCATCTGGTAGTGTCCCCATTGCCTTGGGAGTGTACAAAAGTGTGCTAGGATGGTGAGTGAGTGTGACCCAAGAGCTGCAGCATCTTTGAAAGGGTCTCTGAGGGACTCTTTGGCTTCCTCCTAGAATGGCTCATACCAGAAGTTCCAGCTTCATCCAGTGTGGTCCCCCTCCTCCCTCCCCCATGGTCAGGGCCCTCAGCGCAGCTGGGTAACAGCAGGATGCTGATCAGTTATTAAAAGCCGAGCTGGTGGCTGGGCTCAGTCCAATTCATCAGGCGATGGCCTCCTGGGAGTGATGGATAGTGACAAATGAGGGTAGGTAGGGGGGTTCCTGAGCTACCCGTGGCCACAGCTGGGGAAACTCAACCTTCAAAGCCAGTGGGGGTGATTCTGAGGACCAGGGGGATCAAGTTTCAGGCAAATGGTTTAGGGCGGAGAAACTCCACGGCAGGAGACTCTCGCTCCTGTCCTGTTGTTGTGTAGGGGCCCCAGCAGCTCAGGGGCACAGAGCTGAGCAGACAGAAGAGGGTAGGCCCTGCTGATCCCAGAGGTCTAGGACTGGGAGGGGACTGCTTTCCAGGAGATCAAACAGTGGCTCTTAAAGCAGGTGTGGGGATCCTGCTCAGGACAACTACTGTGGCTTCACAACCAGCCAGCCATTGGGATCCCAGCTCTGACAGGGCTGAGACTCTGAAAAGAAGGCTCTAGTTGGTCAGGAGCACCCTGCTGCATCTTCCTAGGTCGGTCAAGGAAGTGGAAGAGGTCCAGAAGGGGAAGTCAAGGAAGCTCTCAAAGTGAAGTGGGCTGGAGCCAACCTGGAAAGCTAGGTAGGACTGTGACCCAGAGCCAAACTGTGGAGGCCTGAAGGGGTGGGGGGGGTTTGGGGGAAGAAAAGGGGAAAAAGGGAAAGAGGGGGGGGGGTTCCCCCCGGGGAAATGGGGGAAACCCGTTTTTGATTTATCCCCCTTTTGGGGGCATAAAATTTTTTGGGGAAAACCAAATTTCCCGGGGGGGGGGGCATCCCGCCAGGGTTTGTCCTTTTTAAACCCTTTTTTTCCCCGGGGTTTAAAGGGAAAAGGGGTTTTTGGGTTTTTTCCAATTTTGGGGGGGCCGGGTTTTGGAAAGGGGTCGGGGTTTTTTTGGGGGGGTTATTTGGGGGTTTTTGGGGTTGTTTTTTTTTTGGGGGAAAGGGGGGAAAAAGGGGGGTTTTAAAATTTTTGGGGTTTTTTTGGGGGGAAAAACCCGAAATTTCCTGGGGGGGGGGTTTTTAAAATAAGGGGTCTTTTTTTTTGGGCCCGGGGGTTTTTTGGGGCGGGGGTTTCCCTTTGATTTCATTTTTTTTTGGGGGGACCCCCTTTCCCTTTTAAAATTTTTTCCCCCCCTTCCCGGGGTCTGGGGATTTAACCCTTTTTTAATTTAACCGGGAAACTCGGGGGGGCCCCGCCTAAGGGTTTTTTTTTTTTTTTTTGGGGTTTTTTTTTTTTTTGGGTTTTTTTTTTTTTTTTGGGGGGGGGTTTTGTTTTTTTTTTTTTTGGGTTTTTGGGGGGTTTTTTTTTTTTTTTTGGGGGGGTTTTTTTTTGGGTTTTTTTTTTTTTCCCCTTCAAAACCCCCAAATTTTTTTCCCTTCCCTTTTGTTTAATTTCCCTTTTCCCCCAATTTTTTTTTTTTGGGGCCCCCCCTCTCCCCTGATCCTCCCCCCTTTCCTGGGCTCCGGGGGGCCCCGCCCGGACAGCTTTTCCTTTTCCGTTTTTCAGCCTTCGGGCTTTCCCCCCCCCCAATTTTTCTTCCCCCCTTCCCCGTTTTTCCCAATTTTTTTAAAATTTCTGAACCGCCCTTGGGGGAGGGGGGAAAAACCCACCCTTTTTTGGATGGGGGGGCCCCCCCGGGGAAAAAGGGGGGTTTTTTTGGAAAAAAAAAAGGGTTTTAAAAGGATTTTTCCCCCCCCCCCCCCTTGGAAAAACCGGGGAGATGGGCCGGGCGGGGAATTTTTATCCCCTTGGCCCCCCTGGGGGTTTTGTTGCTTTGAAGGCAAAAATTGGTTTTTTTTTTTTTTAAAAAAAAAAGGGGGGGAAACCAAAAAAAAATGTAGGTTTAAGGGGGTTAAAGACCAAAAAAACTTATAAAACAAAAAAATAAAAAGAAAAAGAAAACCCCCCCCCCCCCCCCTTGCAAAAACCCCCCCCCCCCCCCCCCCCCCCCCCCCCCCCCCCCCCCCCCCCCCCCCCCCCCCTTTCCCCCCCCCCCCCCACCCCCCCCCCTCCCCCCCCCCCGGGGGGGGGGCTCCCCCCCCCCCTTTTTTTTTCCCAAACAAAAACCCCCCCCCAAAAACCCCCCCCCCCCCCCCCCCCCCCCCCCTTTCCCCCCCCCCCCCCCCCCCCCCCCCCCCCCCCCCCCCCCCCCCCCCCCCCCCCACAATTTTTCCCTTTTTAAAATTTTTTCCCCCCCAAAAAACCCCCTCCCCCCCCCCCCCAAAAAAATTTTTTTTTAAAAAAAAAAAAAAAACCCCCCCCCCCCCCCCCTTTTGGGAGGGGGGGAACCCCCTTAATGGGGCCGGGGGCAAAATGGGCCCAAAACCAGCGGGTTGGGGCCCGGGGTTTGAGCTTTTTTAAAAAATTTTGGGGGGGCTAATGGGTTGTTTGTTCAAGGGGAGGGGGGGGGGAAAAAAGAGGAGGGGGGTGCAGGCCTTTTTTTAAACCCGGGGCCCGCAGGGGAAAACACCTTTTAACAAGCCCCTGTTTTTTAAAAAAAAAACCCAAGTGGTTTCCCCCGGGGCCCTTTTTTCCTCGGGGGGCCCCCGGGAAGGGGAAAAAAAACGGGGAAGGTAAGGGTTTCCCCGGGGGCTGGGGAAATTTCCGGGGGAAAAATTGGGATTCGGCTTTAAGGGTTCGGGAAAGAAATTTTTTAAATTTAAATTCCCCGGGGGTGGGGGAGGGGGAAGTTCCCCCTTTGGGAGAAGAAGTTTGGGAGGGCTTCCCCTAAAGGGTTTTATTCCCACTTTGCTCTCCTCCAAAGGAAACCCAAAACCGGGGTCTTTTCCCTTTTCCCTTTTCCCCCGAACTTTTTTTATGGAACAAAACCCTTTTGTGCTTTGGGAAATTTGGTGTTTAAAAAGAAAAAGGGTTTTCCCGGGGAACCCTTTTGCTTTTTTGCAAAAAGTTCAAACTTGTCGAAAACCCCCCAGAAACCCCAGTTTTTAAAATTTTTCTGTAGAAGTAGGTTGTTTTTCCCTGGGTTCTTACCTTTGAAGGGGGCCTGGCCTTTTAGGGGCCCAGAATTTTTTTGGTTAAAATAATGAATGAAGGAAAAAAAAAAGGGGGGGGGGGTGGGGAGGTTAAAATTTTTTTTTGGGCCACCAGGGAAGGACGGGGTTTTTTTCCCCCCCCCAAGGGGGAGGGGGGGGTCTTTCTAAAATTGCTTTCTTTTGGGTTTTCAAATTTTTTTTTTTTTTGGGCCCCCCCCAAAAAATCCCAAAAAAAAAAAAAGGGTAATTTTTAAAGTTACTGGGGCCTTTCCCAACCCCCTCCCTTTTTAAAAGGAAAAAACCCCCCCAAAAATGAAATTTTCCTGGGGCAGTCCCTTTTTTTTCTGCCCCGGGTTTCCCCCCCAATTTTTCCCCAGGGGGGGGGAAACAGCCGGGGTCCACCCCCCAAAAAAAAAAAAAAAAATTTTTTTTTTTTCCCCCCCTTTTTTTTCCCCCCCCCCCGGGGGGGGGGCCCCCGGGGGAAAAAAAAAAGGAAGGGGGCCCCCTTTTTTTCCGGGAGGGGTTTTGGGGAAGGGCCCCCTTTTTCCCCCCGGCCGGGGGGGGTTTATTTCTTTAAATTTTTTTCTAAACAAAAAGGAAAAAAAAAAGGGTTTTTTCCCCCCTTTTTCCCCCCCTTTAGAAAAAGGGGGTTTTTTCCCCCCCCTTTTTTTTTTTTTTCCCCCCCAAGCCCCAGCGGGGGGGGGTTTTTTGGGGGGACAAACGGGGGGGAAAGGGTTCTCCTTTGGCCGGGGGTTGGTTTTTTTGGGGGGGTTAAATTTGGGGGGTTGGTTTTTTTTAAAAAAAAGGGGGGCCCCCCAAAAAATTTTTTTCCCCCCGGGGGGGTTTTAAAAAAAATTTTTTAGGGGGTTTCAGCAAGGGGAGGGGGGGGGAAGGTAAAGGGGGGGGAGGCAAAAGGGGGGGGGAGGAAGGGGCCCTTTTTAAAAAGGGGGGGGCCTTCGGGGCCCCAGGGGGGGGGTAAAAGGGGGAAGACCCAAATGGGCCGGCGCGGCCCCCCCCCTTTACTTAAATTTTTTTTCCCCTTTTTGCTTTCCATTGGGGGGTTTTTGGGGGGGGGGGGTTTTTCTCTGCGGGCTTTGCCTAAAAAATTTTGGGTTTTTAAACCTACATTTTTTTTTTACCTCCCAAACCCCTCTCCAGGGGTAAAACTCGCCCCCCGGGGGGAAATTTAAAAAATCCTTGGTTTTCCCCCCCCAACCCCCCCCCCCTCCCCCTCTTCCCCCCTCGTCCCTTTTAGGAAAAACAAGAAATAACCTTTGGATTTGTTTTTTTTTTTTTTTTTTTTTTTCTTTTCCCTTTTCCAAAGTTGCCCCCCCCCAAAAATTTTGGGGGGAAAAAAAAGGTTTTTAAAAAAAAATTTTCCCCTTTTTCCAGTTTTGGGGGGAAATAAAGGGACTGGTACATGGGCCCCAGGGTTTTGGGGGGCCCGGGGGGGTAAGGGGCAAATTTTGAAAAAAGGGGGGGGGGGAAAAGGGGGGAAATGGGGCAAAGGACCCCGGGATGTAAGAGGTTTTTGGTTTTTTGGGGGGTTAAAAATAATTTCCTAGGTTTTATAAAACCTGGGGGCACAGTCTTATAATTAAGGGAGGGGGAGGATTGGGGAAAAAGGAAATGGGGGCCCGTTTTTGGGGGGGGAAGGGGGATTTTTTGGGTTTTTTGTAGGGTTTTCCCTTTTTTATGGCTTGGAGAAAAGGGGGGGGGTAAAAATTAAATTATTTGGAATCTGATGGGGGGGGGTTTTAGGGGGGGGAAAGGGGGGTTTTCTCGGTTTTTTTTTGGGGGGGTTTTTTTGGTATTTTTTTCCCGGTTAAAAAAAACCCCCCCTTTAATTTTTTTTTTGGGGGATTGGGGAAAAATTTTTTTATTTAAAATTTTTAAAACTGTGTTGGGGAAGTTTTTCCCAAATAGGGAAAGGGGGGGGTTAAAAATTTAGGGGGGTACTAACCAAATTTTCCCCCAACTCCCAAAAAGAAAAAAAAAAAAAAAAATTTTTAAAAAAAACACACACCCTTTTGGGGAAAAAAAACTAGGGGGCCCCCCAAACCCAAAAAAGAAACTTTGTTTTAAAAAGGGGCCCCCCCCCCCAGAACCCGTACCTTCCCACCCCCCCAAATCCCCAATAAGGGTTTACAAAAATTTTTTAAGGAAAAAAGGGGGTTTAAAAATTTGGGGAAAAAATCAAAATTTTTTTGGTACAAATTACCGGGGGGGAAAAATTTAAACCCAGGAATTTTTAAAAAAAACCCAAAAAAAAATTTTGGGGGGGTGGGGCTTAAGAAAATTTTAAAGAAGGGAAAAAAGGGAAATTTTTGGGAAAAAAAAAAAAAAAACAAAAAAAAAACAAAAAACCCCTTTTTTCCCCCCCCGGGGGGAAAAATAAAAAAAAAAAGGGGGCCAAAAATGAACTTAGCCCCCCTTTCCCCGGGTCCCCCCCGGGCCAACCCCAAAACTTTAAAACCAAACAGTTTCACCATTCACTTTGGGGGGGGGTCCCGGGGCCCCCAATTTTTCCACACTCCTTAAGTCCCCCCCCCCTTTCCTTTTTCCCCCCTTCCAAAGAGACCGGCCCGCACGCCCCTACACTCCCCCCCCCAACACCCACCCCCCCTAAACCCCCCCCCCAAAACCCCCCCCAAAAACCCCAAATTTCCCTTTTTTACCCCTTGGACCCAAAAACCCAAAGAACCCCCTTTGGGGGAAAAATGGCAGGGCCCCTTTTCCCCCACCCAAAAACTTCCACTACAAAACCCCCCCCAAAAACCCTCCCAACTTTGGGCCCCCCCAAAGCCCCCCCACTTTTCCAACACCCCAAACAACCCCCCCCCCCCCCCTACACTTTTTTCCATCGGAAGACCACCTAACACCCCAAAACCCAAAAAAAATTTTCCCCCCCACCCCCATGGACCCCAAATTTTTTCCCTTTTTTCAGGTTTTCCCGAAAAACGAAAAAGGTTCCCCCCCCCCCCCCCCCCCCAAAAAAGGGGACAAAAACCCGAAAAACCAAGGCCAAAAAACCCCCTAAAAAAAAGGCTCAAAATTTTTTTTTTTTAAAAACCCCCGGGGCCCCCCCCCGGCCCGGGGGCCCGGGCCCCCCCGGGGGGCCCAAAAATAAAACTAAGGGAAACGGGGTTTTTTGGCCCCTTTCAACTCCACCCACCCCCCCACCCACCCCTTGGGTGGGGGCGCCAACCCCCCAAAACCACCCCCCCCCCCGCCACCCCCCAAAGGGAAACTTTTTCCTTAGAATCCGGGGAAAAACCCGCTCCCCTTGGGGCCAAAACCGCAAAAAACCCCCAGGACCCCACCCCCCCCCCCCCCCCTTTTCCCCCCCCCCCCTTGGGGGGCTCCCCTTTCAAGGAAAACCAACCCTTAAACTCCCCCCCCCTCCCCCCCCCCCCCTCCCCCAAAACATCCCCTCCCTCCCCCACCCAAACCCCCACACCACCCCAGCCCCCCCCGGAAAAACCCCCCCCCCCGACCAACCTTTAAAAAACCCCCCCCCCCTTACCCCCCCCTTTCCTTTATCCCGGGTTTTTTTCCCCCCCGCAAAAGGTTTTTCAAAACTTCAACACCCCCCCTTTTCCCCCGACAAACCCCCCCGGGCCCCCGGGAAACCCCCCCCCTTTTAAAAAAAATCTCAAGGGCCCCAAAACCAAAAACCCCCCACCCTTTATTTTTTCCAACGCCGGCAAACCCCAAAAAACCTTTTTAAAAAAAAAAAAGGGGGGGCCCCCCCGGCCCCCCCCCCCGGGAGCCCAAAAAAATTTCTTACAAGGGGAACCCCCCTGCAAAAAACCTGTTTAAACACTAAACCCCCCCCAAAAAAAAAACCTGGGGGGTAAAGAACCCCCCAAAAAACCAAACCAACCCCCCCGACTCCCCTCCCTTCCCAAGGCGGCAAACCCCAAAAGGGGGGGAAACCCCGGGGCCAAAGGCGGGGGGGGGGGGGGGGCCGGGGGCCCCGGGGGGCCAAAACCCCACACAGCCCGGCCCCCCGGGGACCCCTTTCGCCCCCACACCCCCCCCCCCACCGCCCCCCCCCCAACTACCGCCCCACCCCCCACCAAGGGACCTTTTTCCCCCCTTTTCCCCCCCCTTTGCCCGACCTCCCCAAATTAACTCCTCGGGGCCCCCCCCAAAAATGCCCCCAACCCCCCCCCAAACCCCCCGGAAGGGGGGGGGGCTTTTTTTTTCCCCAAACCCCAAAAGGGGTTTTCTACCCCCCCACCAACCCCTTCCCCCCCCCCCCACCCCTGGCCCCCCTTTCAAATCCCCCGCCCATCCAAACTCCCCGGGGGGCCGGGAACCCCAAAAAACCCAAAAAAACCCCCCTTTAAAGGGGATTTTAAAATTTTAAACCCCAACCCGACTTTGGAAACCCCCCTTTTTCCCCCCACCCCCACCCACCCCCTTCACAAAAAAAAAAAAAGGGACCCCACCCTTTAAAAAAACAAACAAAAAAAAAAAGGGCCTGGGGGTCCCCCCAATTTAAAAACCCCCCTCAACCCCAAACAACAAACAACAACCCAAGACCCCTTTTTTTCCCCCTCAATAAATGACAAAAACCCCCGAGGGACAGGGCGGGGGGGAAGGGAACCAAATTTAAAAAAAAAAAAAACCGGGGGAAAACCCTTTAAAACACCCGAACCGGGGCAAAACCGTGCCAGTCCAGTGGAGGGATCTGTGTTTCCATTTGGACAGTGCTAGACACCTAGTACCTCCAGGGAAGGTTATTTGGGAGTTCTCCTACAGGGATCCCAAGCCGGAAGTGCTGACCAACTCTGTCATCTTTTAGCCAATCTCTAAGATGTCACCCGAGTATGTAATTGGGTGGGTGGGGAGCTTATTTTTTGAGACTGACAGGGACAAATCTTGGGACTTTGATCTCTGGGAAGCCTGACATCCAATCCCTGTGCTTCTCTCTTCCCCAGCTCCTGGCTCTGCTGCTGTTGGCCTTGCTGGTGAGACGTCGCTGGCTTTGGCCACGCTGTGGTCATCGCAGACCTGGACTGCCCAGGTTTGTGCTAGTCTCTGGGAAGCCCCATTTGAGACCCAGCTGATAAGTCTCCTTTAGGAAGTTGAGTGACTTCTTAGAAGCTTTAAAGCCAGCTCTGACTTAGGAACAGTCCTGTCTTTCTCAGTCTGGAGCCCTTCCCACCCAGCTTTCTTGGCTTAGGCAGGCAGGTATAACAGAAGCCAGGTGAAGAGGCTACTCCTCTACCTGCTTGAGAGTTCAGGACATGGAGGACAGAGTTCTAGAGAAATGCAGGTCCTGGTGTGTAGCCCTCAGACGTAGAGCCCCCTGATGCTGTCTCAACTGTTTCTCTTGAGAACATCTTGGGATCGTGAGCAGTGAGCGATCACCCTGTAGTCTCTATGACTGCAGCATTCTTTTTCCTTTTTCCTTTGGCTCTGCAACTCCAGAGAGTGAGCTAGGTGTCATCCTGAGGGCACAGGACTGGGCTGGCTGGAGAGGGAGACAGCAAATGTTAGAAAAGGCACCAGCCATAAGTCCTGTGGGAACTGGGGACCTGCTGTGGAAGCACCCTGAGATTCTGCCTGGTGCAGGGAGAAGTCTGCTTTGCTGGGGGAGCAGACGAAGCAGGATAGGGCTCTCAGAGCACCAGGACAAGTGAGAGTAGAGAAGCAGAGAACCCAAGCCTGAGACTGTCGTGCCCGCTGTCTGCCCTCTGCCCTGGTCCACACCCAGCCCAGGGAGGCTGTCTTTACACAAGGATGTTTTGACTCTCTGTGTTCTCTGAAGATCTGCCAGCCCAGACTGACAGATCTATTCAGGAGGAGGCGGCTGTTTCCTGGAGCTCCCCTGGTGGGCGGAGCATCTCGAGGCTGTTCTCAGAGCCTGTGCCCTAAGGCCCGGCTCAGGATGGGTTCGAGGGTCTCCACAAGCATGCTGGCAGCGAATGAATGATGGTGAAGAGATTCTCCCCTCTGGACTATAGACTCGACAGCTTAGGGAGCACTCTGTGGAGGGGCGAAGGCGCAGGGACTGACTGCCTTCCTGCTATTCTTCTGTCCCTATCTATGGCAGCCCTGTGGATTTCTTGGCTGGGGCCCGATCCTGGACAGTGCCCGCTGCTGTCTTTGTAGTCCTCTTCAGCAATCTGTGCCTCTTGATCCCTGATGAGAACCCACTACCTTTCCTGAACCTCACTGCAGCCTCCAGTCCAGGTATCCAGCAGGAGATCCTGGGGCTAGCCTGATGGGACAGGGCAGGGTGGGGTCCTGGTTTATTAAGGTTGGCTGGGGGAGGTGACAGCAACAGGAACAGCCATCGGTAGGGGGTACCGGTGGCCGCAGAATGACCTCTTTAGATCAACAGTCTCCACAAAGGATGGGATATATTAATAGTTCTAGTTTACAACAGAGAGAACTAAGGGTCAGAGAAGAAAGCAGCGATAAAGTAGTACTTAGTTTATTGAGTACTTACTCAGGCACCGCACTAAGCACTTCTTGGTTTGCTTTTGGCTTTTTTACAGATGGAGGGACAGAGACCTCAAGAGGTAACTTGGCTAGTATCACAGAGCCTTTGCTCAGACCCAAGCAAAATGAGCTCTCCCGCACTCGAACAGCTGAGGGGCTTGGAAGATGGGGATGGAAAAGCATCTCTCGTGGGTATGGTCTAGGCCCTGAGTCTTTCTCTCTCTTAGAATCTCTCATGTGTTTCTCTTCTAGGGCCTTGGAAGCTATTGGCTCTGTTCTACTATCCAGCCCTCTACTACCCTCTGGCTGCTTGTGCTACGGCAGGGCACCGAGCTGCATACTTATTGGGTACTGTGTTTATCTTGGGCCCACTTTGGTGTTCAGATCTGGCACAGAGCAGAGTGTCCTCAGGACCCCAAGGTAACTCTGACCCCCAGTGGCCCAGGACAAAGGGTGTGCCTGCCTGACTCTCATCTCTGTCTACACTCTGGGCTTCCTTGCTTTCCTCAGTCATTCTCGGGATCTCATGCCCATCAATCCATGTCTGTACCAAGCTTGGCTGCTCTGAGGTTGAGACCTGAGGCAGGGATCTGGGCCCTGTCCCCAGCAGCTTTCAGCCTCAGAGGGCAGAGTGAAGGAAGAGAAGAATGCCTATAGCATCTCTCCCGGATTTCTGAGACTTTCTTTAGGCAGGGAGACTAGAGAGAGGCAAGTGCTGAGCGGGGAAATAACCTCAGAGGTCTAAAGGAGAATTCTAGAACCCCAGAACTAGCTTCACTGTCACTGGTAAGGGATTAGGAAGCTCCCCAGTCCAAACCCAAAAAAGAAATGGTGTCAGTTTTCTAGCCAGACAATCCAGTTTCACAGCTGCGCCACTTCATTTAGTCAGTCAACAAACATTTCCAGGCCTTGAAATAAACCTGTGGACAAAATTAAGTAAGTCCCTTACTTTCTAGGAGCTGTCCTTCCAGAAGTAGAGACACAATACACAAGCAAGGTGGTACTGCCTTGCTAAGTGCTAAGTGCTCTGAGAGATGTGACACTTGTCTGAGACTCAGTTTCCCCACCTGTCAATGGAGTTGGTAACACCAATCTCTCCAGGAAGATGAAGATTAGGAATTGTTTTTAAAGCCAAGCATCATGGATCCCACCTGTAAATCCCAGTTCTCGGGAAGCTGAGGCAGAGGAATCACTTATTTGAGGCCAATTTGAGCTACATAGCTAGACCTTGGCTCAAAATAGAAAACAAAGAGTCCCCCCCCCCCAACACAAAAACCTAAGAAGTTTTTTTGCCAAGGTACTTGAATATTGTTTAGCACTTGGAATTTGGTGTTCATGAAATGCTCTCTCTCTCTCTCTGTTTCTCTCTCTCTCTGTTTCTCTCTCTCTCTCTCTCTCTTCTCTCTCTGTTTCTTTTTCTTTCTCTCTCTGTTTCTCTCTCTCTGTTTTTCTCTCTGTTTCTTTCTCTCTCTGTTTTCTCTCTCTCTGTTTCCCTCTTTCTCTCTGTTTCTTTCTCTCTCTGTTTCTCCTCTCTGTGTTTCCCTCTTTCTCTCTGTTTCTTTCTCTCTCTGTTTCTCTCTCTGTGTTTCCCTCTTTCTCTCTGTTTCTTTCTCTCTCTGTTTCTTTCTTCTCTCTCTCTGTTTCTCTCTGTTTCTTTCTCTCTCTCTTCTCTCTGTTTCTCTCTCTGTTCTGTTTCTCTCTCTGTGTCTGTTTCTCTCTCTGTGTCTGTTTTTCTCTCCCCTCTCTGTTTCTTTCTCTCTCTGTTTTCTCTCTGTGTGTTTCCCTCTTTCTCTGTTTCTTTCTCTCTCTGTTTCTCTCTCTCTGTTCCCTTTCTCTCTGTTTTTCTCTCTGTTCTTCTCTCTCTCTCTCTGTTTCTCTCTCTCTGTTTCTTTCTCTCTCTCTTCTCTGTTTCTCTCTGTGTGTCTGTTTCTCTCTCTCTCTCTCTCTCTCCTCTCTCTCTCTCTCCTCAAAAGAAGAAAACCCATATGAATTGAAAATCAAATGAGTGAATATGGAAGGACCCGACCCAGGAAGTTCTCTCATGGATGTACTAGATAAACTACTAGACAAAACTAGGCCTTTGTCTAGTTATTTTTAGATTTAACTTTTATTTTTAAAATGTATATGAGTATCTGCATATACACATACACGTGCACATTCACATACATACACATCACAGGCATGTAGCACTGTGGAAGCCAGAAGTGGGCACTAGGTCCTTGAAACTGTAATTGCAGACAGCTGTGAGCTGCCACATAGGTGCTAGACACCAAATCCAGCCCTGAAGAGCAGCCAATAGTCCTAACCACTGAGCCGTCTCTTCACTGCCCCCCTTTGTCTGGTTTTTAATAGTATGTGCCCTAACATTCTGGGAGCACAGAAATGGAGAAAGTGGGTGTCAGGTTACAGGTCTCGCTGAAACCCATGAGGGTCTAGGAAGAGCTTGTGACACATTCTTTGGGGTCTGCTTAGGCCATTGGGGCATAAGATGGGGAGGTGACCTAGTCTGGGGCCCTAGAATCAGAGGCTTGCCATGGTTCCTGGGCCATCCCCAGTGCCTTGTGGGGTGGGAATGGATCCTGGAAAGCAGGCAGAAGGCAGGTCTGACAGAGTGTCTGTCTGTTCAGATCTACAAGCACTACTCCTTGCTGGCGCCTCCCTGCCTCTGCTTCTGGGTCTTGGATTCCTGAGCCTTTGGTATCCAGTAA